>ML814127.1:72082-94648 GCA_009831015.1 Picea engelmannii | reverse complement strand
TACGTTTAAAAATATAATTTAAATAACAAAAATATGATTTCACTTGATATTTATTTCCAATCAAAAAAACTCACAATAAATCATCACATTACCCTTAAGTTTTAAAAAAAAAATTAATATTGAACTTTGTGTGAGTTTATGACTACGTTTAAAAATATAATTTAAATAACAAAAATATGATTTCACTTGATATTTATTTCCAATCAAAAAAACTCACAATAAATCATCACATTACCCTTAAGTTTTAAAAAAAAAATTAATATTGAACTTTGTGTGAGTTTATGACCAATCGTATTGTCTATGTTCATGAATCCACGCACTATGAAAATGTGGAAATGAATTGCATCATATGCTTCACCACAACGGCACATCAAATTGTTTTTTAAGGACATCCATGAGATTTAAAAATAAATAAAAAATTATCTTTTTATATTAAAAGATGAAAGCCATTAAAATGTGAATGAATTTACAATAATATAAAGTACTTTATTATTAGTCTTTTTCATGGGACTATAGTAATGAATTTGCTTTTAATGTGATATTAATTTGTTTTTATCATAAATTTGTGTATGTAATGTAATGTTTAACATAAAAAAATAAATATATATTTATGTTTAACATAAAAAAACAAATATATATTTTTGGATATAATAAAAATATTTGTGTTTCTCATTTTTAATTGGTTGATAGAATTGAAGTGTCACTGCTCCCTTCACATCTTTCAATATGTAAAATTAATTACATAATCAATGAATTTCACCAATCACCACATCTAAATATAAAAAGTTGTACTATGTATTTATTATTATGCATTATTATATTTATATTATATTTATTATCTGATATATTATTTATTATTATATTTATATTATATTTATGAATATTATAGTCCCATTCAGCGTTTTTTAATAACAAACAACCCTCGATTATTATATTTGACAAAAAAATATTCATTACTTGTGCATTTAGTTTAGTTATTTTCGGACATCAGTTTCCTTCACTTACCCAGAGCTTTCAACGCTGAAGTTGATGCACTTTCCAAGACAGCCTTAAAAGGCGTGGTCGGTAGACTATCCATTTCACACTGTGACAGTGGCATAGAAAGCTCTACGACCAGCTTTTGTATCTTCTGATTAAGATACCTGCCCGATCTCACCTTTGTATTGCCTTTTACATGGATTCCCTGAGGTGGCCGATTGCAATCTGATCTGACAGGCCTTTTACTGGTATTTGAGAAAGCCTCAGATGGTTGGTGATTGGAGCTACAGGCGTACCTGGGTCTAAGATTAAATAGGTTTCTTGTTCGGTCTTTCGATGGACTCGATGGATCGCTTATGCCTTGGATCACAGGCTTTATCTGTATTGATTTCTTCCTGTTTATGCTCGGTTCATGGAATGCGTTTCATAGCTGAATGCTGTCATAATGTAAATGGATTTATACTATATATAAATTCGAGTATTTTTTCTTTGGAAAAAAGTTTCATTGTTCATGTCATTTTCATGACCTTTTAGTGTCGAATTAATTAATAATTTCACGCGGAACGAATACAGAGAAGATTAGCATGGCCCCTACGCAAGGATGACACACACAAATCAAGAAATGGTCCAAATTTTTTAGATTTTTTTTTCTCCCTATTTTACTCTCATTGAAACCTTTGAATGAAGCTACAGGAAATAACCAGGCCTCCCATGGCGATAGGTCAACTACAGGATGACTTTCTCAAATGCTTCAAAATGACATCGTTGCAAGCCTTTACCCTAAAACGTTTTCGGCGAAGTGATCTTGAGTTTTTCTAAGCTTTTTTGTCTCTTCCCTCGAACCTTGTCGACTTTGAAACTGCTTCTCGTCCTGACAGTTCTCTTTTACTGGGGGAACAGTCTCTACTTCATACAGTTACTTATTGTTTTTTTGCGGTGCTGGGCCTACCTCTCTTACCTCTATTTTTTGAACCTTTTTTGTCAGCTTCCCTTGAACTCTGATAGTTTTTTTCCCTTTCCCTAGGAACGAAGTGGAACCTACCACTATTGTGGGGAGTTTCTTCAGGCTTTTGTCGTCCTTTCCTCCTTGTTCATAGTTCCTCATTTCCCTCACTGACTTTGTGCGCTTTTTTTGAGGTTGCTATATGGACCTGGGATCGAAGGTTGGCTTTACAAACGATGTCACGATGCTCATGGACCCACAGGATGAGGTAGAGTGGCGTAATATAGGGCTGACAGGGTTGGGACTCCCTTGCCCTGTCTTGTTGCAAATGAGGTTACAAATGGTTTGCAGCATCCTGGAAAGTGCCAGGATCAGTCCCTTTTCCACCCTTCAGTTTATGGTGGTGGCTCGGCGTTTTCACTTCCTTCACAGGCTCCCTCTTTACTTAAGAAGATTGCACATCTCCTCAGGAATGGTCTTAAAGGTGGAGCACTAAATGGATGGGTCATTACAACCTTACTAAACGGTCCTCAGTCTAGGCTTAGGAAAAAGGCTTGGAAACCAAACAAGAAGCCAAGGAGAATGGTTTTAGGAGCGGACGTTGGCCTTCAAGAAACTTGCAGACTTGCGATGTGTGGGCTGGTAGGAAGGCTCTCCTATGCTCATCTATCAGATTGCTCAATCTCAGCCGGGATACAAAAAGCTTGGAAACCCACCCTTGGATACTTGCCTGAGTTTTTCGACCTCACGAAAGGGTGGTATGGATTTATATTCAGAACTTCGAAGGACGCCACTTTAATTTTGGATGGTTTATGGTTATTGGGGAGGAGCACTCTAATGTTAAAAACATGGAGGATCGCCTTTGACCCTACTACTGATTACTTTCAACATAGGCACTTGTGGGTTCTTTTGCCTACACTTCCTCTGTTTCTTTGGAATGAGGGAGCTCTGAAGTCTATTAAAAAGGCACCGGGGCGATTTATTTCTCTGGACTACTTGTCCTTGGAAGCTCTTGAGAGAAAAATGGGAAGAATACTGGTGGCTATAGACATACACGAAGGTCTGTTGGAAGTGTTGGACATCAAATGGAGAGGTCACCATATCAGACAGCGTCTAGACTATCAAGGCATCCCTTTCAGATGCAACTGGTGTCACTGTACATGCCACCTTCGAAGGGATTGCTCGGGTAAATCTTTTGAGGAAAAGATTGAAGACATTGAGGTACAGGAGGATCCTCCAGCCTATTTGGATGAAGATGTTTCACTGGGGTCTGCCCCTTCCTTTGTTGCAGCTGTGTCTGAACTCCTACCGGAGCCCACAAGTTCTCTTTCAGGTAAGATCAAACAACTGTGTCCCTCTCTTTTTTTTTCTTTATCAGAACTGGAAAAGGAGTTTGTCGACTCCTCCAATTGGCTCCTACGTACAACTACCTCATCTAAAGGGGTAGCGAAGGAGGCACCAGTTACCAATAGTCTTGGTAAGGAGCCAACGATTGGGGAGACAACCTTTTGCCTTGATCATGGATCACCTGCAGAGAACTGAGAGGCCTCTCCTTCCCCTTCCTTTTCAGTGTTTCCAGCCATTACAAACCCAATCGGGGATGAGGTAGGAGTGATCGAGACAGTACTTAGTCCTGCTATCCCTGCTCTAAACAGTTCTTTGGGAGAGGTGGGCTTCAGAGAACCTAAACATGATTCAAGTTCACTCAACTTAGTCCTAGAATCACTGATCCCTTTTATAAAAGATAATGATCAGGCTCAAAAACTTCCCACGTTTATAGGGAGAAAGTGCATCGACCAGGGCGAGCCCTCTGGCCATAGTACTTCAAAGTTAAAAGTGGCTAGTCAGGGAAGAGACTTTTCCTGGTTAAGGGGCCTAGGAGTCGAAGTCTCTCCTATCAAAACCAGAAGCAACCGGAAAATTCAGTCACAGAACACAGTCCTTATAATGATTCTAATCCTCTTCCGGTGAAACTGGGCCTCTTAGAGCAGTGAAAGCCCTGGACAGGGCAAAATAATGTTATTGCTCTCATTAAATATCAGAGGGATTGGAGGCACCCTCAAAGCTGCCTCCATTCGGCGTCTACTGACAAGCACTCGACCTGAAATAGTTTTCTTCCAAGAGACTTTAGTTAATGCTCAGAAGTCGAGAGATTTTTTCCTTTCTTTCAGACTGGATTGGGCGGTTTGCTCGGTAAGTTCGACGGGTACTTCTAGTGAACTACTTGCAGCGTGCGACCCGACTTTTTTCGAGTTGTCTCCCTATCTTACTGTGGGGGGTATTTTATTATCAGGCATGAATATTTTAATTAATAAGGAGGTCGCATTACTCAATGTTTATGCTCCCTGTACCAACCGGCTCTCTTTTTGGAAAACGATGGAAGGTAGTGGTTTACTTAACGTAAAAAACTTAATTTTGGTTGGGGACTTCAATATCCTTCTTTCTGCTGAAGAGGCTTGGGGAGGGCATAGATCTGGGCTAGTTGACGACTATCACAATGATCTTTTCCAATCAAAGCATCTGATTGATATTAAACCAGTGAAAATGGTGCCAACTTGGAGAAATGGTCACCAGGGACAGGATGCAATTGCAAGAAGACTGGATAGATGCTTGGTAGCTGAAAGTCTTCTTCTGGACAGTGGATTTTGCAGGTCTTGGGTGGAATTGCCTTTTGTTTCCGACCATGCCCCAGTGCTCTTACAGTTGTATTTGCCACATGCTTTTAAAGTCTTTCCTTTTAAATTTAATGAACAATGGCTGGGCAATAAGGATTTTGCAGTTTTAGTGGAAAGAGTTTGGAAAAGCCCGTTTTATCTCTCAGAAACAAGCAGTCAGAGGAGGTTAATCAGAAAGCTACAGGATCTAAAAACCTTCACTAAAAGATGGAACAAAGAACAAAAGGTTTTTCAAAAATCAAACTTGTTGTCGATTGAAGCTGATATAAAAAAAATCAGTGAAAACCTCAGCTCGGACTTCAACAACCAAGGAGCAAAAGACACTCTGCACTCTTTGGAAACAAAGAGATTGGCAATATTAAAAAAAGAGGAACAGCTATGGCGGATGTGCAGTCGTGCCCTCTGGCTGGCAGAAGGGGATAAAAATATAAGATTTTTTCACAACACTGCTAGTCGAAACAGATTAAAAAAGTTTATCTCAGAAATAGAGAAGGAGAATGGTGCTCTGGTGAAGTATCAACAAGGTATAAAAACCGAAGCTGTCCATTATTTCAAGAGTTTCTACAGGGAGTCAACCACAGTAAACATAGAAGAACAATGCAATTTGGTGGATTTCTTTCCTTCAATGGTTACTAAAGAAGAAGTTATTTCCTTATACTCCCCAGTCACTTTGGAGGAATTGAAAATGACGTTACTACAGTGCAAAAAAGAAAAAATCCCGGGTCCGGACGGTTGGACAGTGGAGTTTTTCATATTTTTCTTTGATCTAGTAGGTGAGGACCTCCTAGCGTTGGTGGAAGAATCTAGAATCTTAGGCAAAATTGCAAGTGGCATAAATGCAACTTTTTTTACTTTGATCCCTAAGGCCAACAACGCAAAATCTTTCGAGGACTTTTTCCCTATTTCCTTATGCAACTTGTGCTATAAACTTATTTCAAAGATCTTAGCTTCTCGTATCAAACCCTTCCTGTCAAAAACAATTTCAATCGAAGAGATGGGCTTTCTGAAAGGAAGACGTATACAAGATGCCATTGGTACGGCCTATGAAAGCTTGCACAGTATCAAGACGAACAAACTTAAAGCCCTTGTCTTAAAGTTAGACTTAAGTAAGGCCTACGATTGCATTGATTGGGACCTCCTCAGATTGATACTCCTGAAGTGTGGGATGGGGTTACCTTTGACAAAATGGATCATGGCATGTATCACCTCGGCGTCTTTTGTTGTCCTTATAAATGGTGAAGCCACTGATTTCTTTAGAAGTGGGAGGGGAATCAGGCAGGAGTGCCCGCTATCCCCTCTTATGTTCATTCTTATCATGGAAGGTCTTAGCTTATTATTGAAAAAGAGTCAAGCGGAGGGCTCTATATCAGGGCTGAAGATAGCCAAAGTGACTAGGATTTTACATCTTCTTTTTGTGGACGACATACTCATTTTATCCTTTGGCACTCTGTAATCAGAGACAAATATCTTCACAGTTCCTCACTCAGCGACTGGATCAGAATACCTTTACATTGTACTTCTGCGGCATCTAGATTATGGCTAAGTCTCCTCTGAGCTCTCCTAATCATTCTTCATTGGATTACCTGGAATCCAGGGAACGAAACTCTCATCAAACTTGGCGATGACAGAATTTTGGGTATGGGAACTAATTCGCTCCTTAGTGAAGAACTCTTGATCGCCCTCACTTTAATTCGGATAACTTACCTGTCTCAAGCTTCAAAGGCGGCGCACGTTCCATTATATAATCAGGACCGGTGGATGTCTAGCATTGAGCTGGGTTTAGGGGGAGATCTTGCTACCGAATGGTCCTCCTATACAAATATCATATGTGGAGAGGGGATAATACTATCAACTCTTAAAAAAGACGAGCTGAATTGGGACGGAGGCGACTGGTCGAGAATTTTTTCAGTTACAAATTGCTATCATGCTATCATGTCCACTCAAAATTTGCCAACGCAGAGAGGATGGAAGGCCGAGGTTTGGAATTGGGGCACTCAATTAAGGATTATTTTGTTCTTCTTATTGGCTTCCAAAAATAGAATCCTCACATGGAGCGTGCTACTTAAAAAAGGATGGATCGGGCTCGGGTACTGTGTATTGTGCAAACATAATTCAGAAGATATTTCTCATTTATTCATTCACTGTGATTTTACAAAGAGTGTTTGGGCTAACCTTGCACAACAGTTTAATTCTAATCTAAGCTGGAACGAACCTACATTGAATGAGTGTATGGAGTCATGGCTACGGAATAGAGCGAAGTCAAAGATCCTGCCCTTAGTAACGGCTTGGCACATTTGGAAAGAACACAATTCGTCTATTTTCGAAGGTAAGAAAGCTTCAGTAATCGTTGTGGTTTTAACAATACTTGGAGCACTCACTATAAAGTCATGAGATAACAATAAAAAGGCACTGCGACTAAAAGCTTTTTTCAGAATTCCTGGGTATACATTGCCTTTTTCTGATGGGGCAGCGGAAGCTGGAGGAAACAACTACGGTGCAGGAGGCACACTACAATGCTTAGAGGCTCTGGACTACAGGTGGTTTATAAATTGCGGTGCAGGGTCAAACACAAAAGTTGAACTAAAGGGTGTTTGGGGAACACTCACGATAGCAAATCTTCTGGATTTAAAAAACTTACAGGTTTTGGGGGATTCTAAAGTGATCATCGACTGGCTAAACACAAAAGGAAACCTTCAAGCCATCCATTTCGAAGCATGGGAGGCTAGAATTAAAGAGCGGATGACTGCTTTTGAAGGTATTAACTTTCAACATATCTATAGAGAAATAAATAAGGAGGTTGATTCGCTCTCTAAGAGAGCCCTTACTTCGTCGAAAGGGAAACTGATCTACTTCACTTGGAAAGGCGTAAGTGAGGGCCCTTCTCTTCAGATAAATCTGTTCTAATTTTTGTTTTCAGACGGTGTGAAAGTCTTTGTTATTTTTTGTTGTTTCTGGACAAAGTTTCGATCTTCGAGAAGTTTTCTTTACTGTTATAAGTGAACTCTTTCAAATGGTCTAAGAGTCAGATGTTAGAGACAGTCCTGAAAACTTCCTTTTGGAGTTTTATTGTGGAGAAGGTCCATTGCAGAGCTGTTTTTTTTTTAAGATGTAAACATTATTTAATATAATTTTTACGAGTGATTTTTTTACTGGAAAAAGTTTCATTGTTTAACATGTATTTCCCAACTAACTCGGCAGGGACTGCGTTGCCATACAACCCTTGTTTTTTCTCAATTATAATGAAATAAAGTTGAAAGAATAATAAAAAACATTACACACCATTTAAAATTATGTAAGATACAAAATATAATATAGTCATTTTGAAATATTAATAAAATAATCATATAACTATTGTGAAATATTATTAAAATATTTAAATATAGATAAGGTATAAAGGACAAAACATAAAATAAATTCAAAATTTTAAAAAAGTATAGTCAATGCAATAATTAATTTTTAAAAATGTATAGTCAATGCAATAATTGATTTATAAATAAAGAAAGTTAAGTAAGGAGGAGGGGTTGGAGATAAGGTTAAAGAGAAAAAGGAGGAGGATGGGTTGGATATAAGGTTAATTAGATAAGAGTGTGAATTGAATGAATGAGGAAGAGAAGAGAATAGATGGGGATTACTCAAAAGGAGCAGATTAGAGTTAGATCGGAAAACAAAACAAGGAAAAGAGTTTATAAATCTAGAAAATAGAGTAAGGAATTTAGGAATTCAAAGAAAATATTAAGGAATTTAGGAATTCAAAGAAAATATTAAGGAATTTAGGAATCTATGAGGAAGAGGGAGAAGGCTCAATGACTTAATAGATAGTGGATTTCTAGGATTGGCTAAGTTAGGAATAATAGGATTGGCTAAGTTAGGAATAATAGGATATTGATGCAAAGATTTTGGTTTGGTCAAAACAAAAGAGGTGTTTTGAATTGTGGAAATGTTTTGTGATACTTTACTTACATATTATTGTGGAATATGTGTGATAAATGTTATGTGAGATGAGTTTTAAATAATCTATTAGTTTGGACAATATAGGATTTTCCACTCGAGCAAGAAATTTTGTAAAATCTAATTTAAAAAAAAATTAGAAGTCATATTTATCCTTAACAATTCTATGAAGTTTAAAAAAAGTTTTAACATTCATTTTTCTTAAAATCTTTAAAATATAATCTTAGATAAATAAGAATATATTTATAAAAGTGTTATTGAATTATTTATTTATTTTTAAAATATAATAGCATTTTGTTGTTTGGTAAATTTTATTTCCTTTGTATAAAAAATAAACATTTATAATGATGTTTTATAATACTCTTTTAACATATTTTTCAAAAAAAGTTAATTATTAAATCCATGGTTAATATTAATGTGTATTAGAATTATATTTTTCATTTTTCTTAAAATCTTTAAAATATAATCTTAGATAAATAAGAATATATTTATAAAAGTGTTATTGAATTATTTATTTATTTTTAAAATATAATAGCATTTTGTTGTTTGGTAAATTTTATTTCCTTTGTATAAAAAATAAACATTTATAATAATGTTTTATAATACTCTTTTAACATATTTTTCAAAAAAAGTTAATTATTAAATCCATGGTTAATATTAATGTGTATTAGAATTATATTTATGATGATTTGATTTTAAAATTGATGAAATTTGAAGAATAATTAAAAATTGGACTTTTAATTTTTGTTTTTGTTTTTGTTTTTTTGTCATTCAAAACAATCATTTATGATTACATGTAAAGGTAAAGTTATGATTAACTACAATTCAATTTAATAGAAATTTAAAAAAAAATGATTTTTGAAAATTTCAAATAAATTAAATTTATTTTGATTTTTCAAAATTTCAAATTAATTAAATTAAAATTTGAAAGTTGATGATAAAAAAATAAAATTTAAAATTATCAACTATGATAAAACTAAGTAAAATCTACAAAATGTGTTATGGGTGTCATCTCGTTCCTTAGTGAAGAACTCTTGACCGCCCTCTCTTTAATTCAGATAACTTACCTGTCTCAAGCTTCAAAGGCAGCGCACGTTCCATTATATAATCAGGACCGGTGGTTGTTTAGCATTGAGCTGGGTTTAGGGGGAGATCTTGCTACCGAATTGTCCTCCTATACAAACAGCCTGTGTGGAGAGGGGATAATACTATCAACTCTTAAAAAATATGAGCTGAATTGGGACGGAGGCGACCGGTCGGGAATTTTTTCAGTTAAAAACTGCTATCATGCTATCCTGTCCACTCAAAATTTGCCAACGCAGAGAGGATGGAAGGCTGAGGTTTGGAATTGGGGCACTCAATTAAAGATTATTTTGTTATTCTTATTGGCTGCCGAAAATAGAATCCTCACATGGAGCGAGCTGCTTAAAAAAGGATGGATCGGGCTCGGGTATTGTGTATTGTGCAAACATAATTCAGAAGATATTTCTCATTTATTCATTCACTGTGATTTTACAAAGAATGTTTGGGCTCACCTTGCACAACAGTTTAATTCTAATCTAAGCTGGAACGAACCTACATTGAATGAGTGTATGGAGTCATGGCTACGGAATAGAGCGAAGTCAAAGATCCTGCCCTTAGTAAGGGATTGGCACATTTGGAAAGAATGCAATTCATCTATTTTCGAAGGTAAGAAAGCTTTGGTAATCGTTGTGGTTTTAAAAATCCTTGGAGCACTCACTATAAAGTCACGAGATAACAATAAAAAGGCATTGCGACTAAAAACTTTTTTCAGAATTCCTGGGTATACATTGGCTTTTTTTGATGGGGAAGCAGAAGCTGGAGGAAACAACTGTGGTGCAGGAGGCACACTAAAATGCTTAGAGGCTCTGGACTACAGGTGGTTTATAAATTGCGATGCAGGGTCAAACACAAAAGCTGAACTAATGGGTGCTTAGGCAACACTCACGATAGCAAATCTTCTGGATTTAAAAAACTTACAGGTCTTGGGGGATTCTAAAGTGATCATCGACTGGCTAAACACAAAAGGAAACCTTCAAGCCATAAATATCAAAGCATGGAAGGCTAGAATTAAAGAGCGGATGGTTGCTTTTGAAGGTATTAACTTTCAACATATCTATAGAGAAACAAATAAGGAGGTTGATTCGCTCTCTAAGAGAGCCCTTACTTCGTCGAAAGGGAAACTGATCTACTTCACTTGGAACAGCGTAAGTGAGAGCCCTTCTCTTCAGATAAATCTGTTCTAATTTTTGTTTTCAGACGGTGTGAAAATCTTTGTTATTTTTTGTTATTTCTAGACAAAGTTTCGATCTTCGAGAAGTTTTTTTTACTGTTATAAGTGAACTCTTTCGAATGGTCTAAGAGTCGGATGTTAGAGACAGTCCTAAAAACTTATTTTTGGAGTTTTATTGTGGAGAAGGTCCATTGCAGAGCTGTTTTGTTTTTGAAGATGTAAACATTATTTAATATAATTTTTACGAGTGATTTTTTTACTGGAAAAAGTTTCATTGTTCAACATGTATTTCCCAACTAACTCAGCAGGGACTGCGTTGCCATACAACCCTTGTTTTTTCTCATTTATATTGAAATAAAATTGAAAGAATAATAGAAAACATTACATACCATTTAAAATTATGTAAGATACAAAATATAATATAGTCATTTTGAAATATCAATAAAATAATCATATAGCTATTGTGAAATATTATTAAAATATTTAAATATAGATAAGGTATAAAGGAAAAAACATAAAATAAATTCAAAATTTTTAAAAATGTATAGTCAATGCAATAATTAATTTTTAAAAATGTATAGTCAATGCAATAATTAATTTTTAAAAATGTATAGTCAATGCAATAATTGATTTATAAATAAAGAAAGTTAAGTAAGGAGGAGGGGTTGGAGATAAGGTTAAAGAGAAAAACGAGGAGGATGGGTTGGAAATAAGGTGAATTAGATAAGAGTGTGAATTGAATGAATGAAGAAGAGAAGAGAAGAGTATATATGGAGATTACTCAAAAGGGGCAGATTAGAGTTAGATAGGAAAACAAAACAAGGAAAAGAGTTTATAAATCTAGAAGATAGAGTAAGGAATTTAGGAATTCAAAAAAAACAGTAAGGAATTTAGGAATCTATGAGGAAGAGGGAGAAGGCTTAATGACTTAATAGATAGTGGATTTCTAGGATTGGCTAAGTTAGGAATAATAGGATATCGATGCAAGGATTTTGGTTTGGTCAAAACAAATGAGGTGTTTTCAATTGTGGAAGTGTTTTGTGATACTTTACTTAGATATTGTTCTGGAATACGTGTGATAAATGTTATGTGAAATGAGCTGTAAATAATCTATTAGTTTGGACAAGATAGGATTTTCCACTCAAGCAAGGAATTTTGTAAAATCTAATTTAAAAAAATTTCATGAATCATATTTATCCTTAACAATTCTATGAAGTTTAAAAAAAGTTTTAATATTCATTTTTCTTAAAATCTTTAAAATATGATCTTAGATAAATAAGAATATATTTATAAAAGTGTTATTGAATTATTTATTTATTTTTAAAATATAATAGCATTTTGTTGTTTGGTAAATTTTATTTCCTTTGTATAAAAAATAAACATTTATAGTGATGTTTTATAATACTCTTTTAACATGTTTTTCAAAAAAAAAATAATTATTAAATCCATGGTTAATATTAATGTGTATTAGAATTATATTTATGATGATTTGATTTTAAAATTGACGAAATTTAAAGAATAATTAAAAATTGGACTTCTAATTTTCTTTTTGTTTTTTGTCATTCAAAAGAATCATTTATGATTACATGTAAAGGTAAAGTTATGGTTAACTACAATTCAATTAGTCCCGTGAGACAGCGCGATTGGTAAGACAGTACCTTCCTCCAAGTGTTGGGAGGAGGTCTCGAGGTCAAACCCTGCTGGGTCTCCGGGACGAAATATGTAATGGCTGCTATGTGCTAGACTGGTTTCAGTGATTGTAAATGATATATATCCCTAATATATATCGAGTAATTTCTCGTTGAAAAAAAAACTACAATTCAATTTTACAGAAATTTGAAAAAAAACTGATTTTTCAAATTTCAAATAAATTAAATTTATTTTGATTTTTCAAAATTTCAAATAAATTAAATTTATTTTGATTTTTCAAAATTTCAAATAAATTAAATTAAAATTTGAAAGTTGATGATAAAAAAATAAAATTTAAAATTACCAACTATGATAAAACTAAGTAAAATATGCAAAATGTGTTATGGGTGTATCTCGTTCCTTAGTGAATAACTCTTGACCGCCCTCTCTTTAATTCAGATAACTTACTTGTCTCAAGCTTCAAAGGCGACGCACGTTCCATTATATAATCAGGATCGATGGATGTCTAGCATTGAGCTGGGTTTAGGGGGAGATCTTGCTACCGAATGGTCCTCCTATACAAACAACCTGTGTGGATAGGGGATAATACTATCAGATCTTAAAAAAGACGAGCTGAATTGGGACAGAGGCGACTGGTCTGGAATTTTTTTTAGTTAAAAACTGCTATCACGCTATCCTGTCCACTCAAAATTTGCCAACGCAGAGAGGATGGAAGGCTGAGGTTTGGAATTGGGGCACTCAATAAAATATTATTTTGTTCTTCTTATCGGCTGCCGAAAATAGAATCCTCACATGGAGCGTGTTGCTTAGAAAAGGATGGATCAGGCCCAGGTACTCTGTATTGTGCAAACATAATTCAAAAGATATTTCTCATTTATTCATTCACTGTGATTTTACAAAGAGTGTTTGGGCTCACCTTGCACAACAGTTTAATTCTAATCTAAGCTGGAACGAACCTACATTGAATGAGTGTATGGAGTCATGGCTACGGAACAGAGCGAAGTCAAATATCCTGCCCTTAGTAACGGCTTGGCACATTTGGAAAGAACACAATTCGTCTATTTTCGAAGGTAAGAAATCTTATGTAATCGTTGTGGTTTTAAAAATCCTTGGAGCACTCACTATAAAGTCACGAGATAACAATAAAAAGGCACTTCAACTAAAATATTTTTTCAGAATTACTGGGTATACATTGGTTTTTTTGATGGGGCAGCGGAATCTGGAGGAAACAACTGCGGTGCAGGAGGCACACTAAAATGCTTAGAGGCTTTGGACTACAGGTGGTTTATAAATTGCGGTGCAGGGTCAAACACAAAAGCTAAACTAATGGGTGCTTGGGCAACACTCGCGACAACAAATCTTCTGAATTTAAAAAACTTACAGGTTTTGGGGGATTCTATAGTGATCATCGACTGGCTAAACACAAAAGGAAACCTTCAAGCCATCAATATCGAAGCATGGAAGGCTAGAATTAAAGAGCAGCTGGTTGCTTTCGAAGGTATTAACTTTCAGTATATCTATAGAGAAACAAATAAGGAGGTTGATTCGCTCTCTAAGAGAGCCCTTACTTCGCCGAAAGGGAAACTGATCTACTTCACTTGGAACGGCCTAAGTGAGGACCCTTCTCTTCAGATAAATCTGTTCTAATTTTTGTTTTCAGACAGTGTGAAAGTCTTTGTTATTTTTTGTTGTTTCTGGACAAAGTTTCGATCTTCGAGAAGTTTTTTTTACTGTTATAAGTGAACTCTTTCGAATGGTCTAAGAGTCAGATGTTAGAGACAGTCCTGAAAACTTCCCTTTTGGAGTTTTATTGTGGAGAAGGTCCATTACAGAGCTGTTTTGTTTTTGAAGATGTAAACATTATTTAATATAATTTTTACGAATGATTTTTTTATTGGAAAAAGTTTCATTGTTCAACATGTATTTCCCAACTAACGCGGCAGGGACTGCGTTGCCATACAACCCTTGTTTTTTCTCAATTATAATGAAATAAAATTGAAAGAATAATAGAAAACATTACACACCATTTAAAATTATGCAAGATACAAATTATAATATAGTCATTTTGAAATATCAATAAAATAATCATATAGCTATTGTGAAATATTATTAAAATATTTAAATATAGATAAGGTATAATGGAAAAAACATAAAATAAATTCAAAATTTTTAAAAATGTATAGTCAATGTAATAATTAATTTTTAAAAATGTATAGTCAATGCAATAATTGATCTATAAATAAAGAGAGTCAAGTAAGGAGGAGGGGTTGGAGATAAGGTTAAAGAGAAAAAGGAGGAGGATGGGTTGGAGATAAGGTTAATTAGATAAGAGTGTGAATTGAATGAATGAAGAAGAGAAGAGAAGAGTATAGATGGAGATTACTCAAAAGGGGCAGATTAGAGTTAGATAGGAAAACAAAAGAAGGAAAAGAGTTTATAAATCTAGAAAATAGAGTAAGGAATTTAGGAATTCAAAGAAAACAGTAAGGAATTTGGGAATCTATGAGGAAGAGGGAGAAGGTTCAATGACTTAATAGATAGTGGATTTCCAGGATTGGCTAAGTTAGGAATAATAGGATTGACTAAGTTAGGAATAATAGGATATCGATGCAAGGATTTTGGTTTGGTCAAAACAAATGAGGTGTTTTGAATTGTGGAAGTGTTTTGTGATACTTTACTTAGATATTGTTGTGGAATATGTGTGATAAATGTTATGTGAGATGAGCTTTAAATAATCTATTAGTTTGGACAATATAGGATTTTCCACTAGAGTAAGGAATTTTGTAAAATCTAATTTAAAAAAATTTCATGAGTAATATTTCTCCTTAACAATTCTATGAAGTTTAAAAAAAAAATTAATATTCATTTTTCTTAAAATATTTAAAATATGATCTTAGATAAATAATAATATATTTATAAAATGTTATTGAATTATTTATTTATTTTTAAAATATAATAGCATTCTGTTGTTTGGTAAATTTTATTTCCTTTGTATAAAAATAAACATTTATAGTGATGTTTTATAATACTCTTTTAACAGGTTTTTCAAAAAAAGTTAATTATTAAATCTAAAGTTAATTATTAAATCTATGGTTAATATTAATGTGTATTAGAATTATATTTATGATGATTTGATTTTAAAATTGATGAAATTTGAAGAATAATTAAAAATTGGATTTTTTTTTTTTTTTTTTGTCATTCAAAATAATTATTTATGATTACATGTAAAGGTAAAGTTATGGTTAACTACAATTCAATTTAACAGAAATTTAAAAAAAAAATGATTTTTCAAAATTTCAAATAAATTAAATTAAAATTTGAAAGTTGATGATAAAAAAATAAAATTTAAAATTATCAACTATGATAAAACTAAGTAAAATCGACAAAATGTGTTATGGGTGTCATGTCGTTCCTTAGTGAAGAACTCTTGACCGCCGTCTCAAGCTTCAAAGGCGGCGCACGTTCCATTATATAATCAGGACCGGTGGATGTCTAGCATTGAGTAGGGTTTAGGGGGAGATCTTGCCACCGAATGGTCCTCCTATACAAACAACCTGTGTGGGGAGGGGGTAATACTATCAGATCTTAAAAAAGACGAGTTGAATTGGGATGCAGGCGACCGGTCGAGAATTTTTTCAGTTAAAAACTACTATCACACTATTCTGTCCACTCAAAATTTGCCAACGCAGAGAGGATGGAAGGCCGAGGTTTGGAATTGGGGCACTCAATTAAAGATTATTTTGTTCTTCTTATTGGCTGCCGAAAATAGAATCCTCACATGGAGCGTGCTGCTTAAAAAAGGATGGATCGGGCTCGGGTACTCTGTATTGTGCAAACATAATTCAGAAGATATTTCTCATTTATTCATTCACTGTGATTTTACAAAGAGTGTTTGGGCTCACCTTGCATAACAGTTTAATTCTAATCTAAGCTGGAACGAACCTACATTGAATGAGTGTATGGAGCCATGGCTATGGAATAGAGCGAAGTCAAAGATCCCGCCCTTAGTAACGACTTAGCACATTTGGAAAGAACGCAATTCGTCTATTTTCGAAGGTAAGAAAGCTTCGGTAATCGTTGTGGTTTTAAAAATCCTTGGAGCACTCACTATAAAGTCACGAGATAACAATAAAAAGGCACTGCGATTAAAAGCTTTTTTCAGAATTCCTGGGTATACATTGGCTTTTTTTGATGGGGCAGTGGAAGCTAGAGGAAACAACTGTGGTGCAGGAGGCACACTAAAATTCTTAGAGGCTATGGACTACAGGTGGTTTATAAATTGCGATGCAGGGTCAAACACAAAAGCTGAACTAATGGGTGCTTGGGCAACACTCACGATAGCAAATCTTCTGGATTTAAAAAACTTACAGGTTTTGGGGGATTCTAAAGTGATCATCGACTGGCTAAACACAAAAGGAAACCTTCAAGCCATCAATATCGAAGCATGGAAGGCTAGAATTAAAGAGCAGATGGTTGCTTTCGAAGGTATTAACTTTCAACATATATATAGAGAAACAAGTAAGGAGGTTGATTCGC
Organism: Picea engelmannii; assembly: GCA_009831015.1. Taxonomy (NCBI): domain Eukaryota; kingdom Viridiplantae; phylum Streptophyta; class Pinopsida; order Pinales; family Pinaceae; genus Picea; species Picea engelmannii. Next base: position 77,664 of record ML814127.1, on the reverse strand, counting down.
TCTCTAACAGAGCCCTTACTTCGCCGAAAGGGAAACTGATCTACTTCAATTGGAACGGCGTAAGTGAGGGCCCTTCTCTTCAGATAAATCTGTTCTAATTTTTGTTTTCAGACGGTGTGAAAGTCTTTGTTATTTTTTGTTGTTTCTGGACAAAGTTTCAATCTTTGAGAAGTTTTTTCTACTGTTATAAGTGAACTCTTTCGAATGGTCTAAGAGTCAGATGTTAGAGACGGTCCTGAAAACTTCTTTTTTGGAGTTTTATTGTGGAGAAGGTCCATTGCAGAGCTGTTTTGTTTTTGAAGATGTAAACATTATTTAATATAATTTTTACGAGTGATTTTTTTACTGGAAAAAGTTTCATTGTTCAACATGTATTTCCGAACTAACTCGGCAGGGACTGCGTTGCCATACAACCCTTGTTTTTTCTCAATTATAATGAAATAAAGTTGAAAGAATAATAGAAAACATTACACACCATTTAAAATTATGTAAGATACAAAATATAATATAGTCATTTTGAAATATCAATAAAATAATCATATAGCTATTGTGAAATATTAATAAAATATTTAAATATCGATAAGGTATAAAGGAAAAAGCATAAAATAAATTCAATTTTTTTAAAAATGTATACTCAATGCAATAATTAATTTTTAAAAATGTATAGACAATGCAATAATTGATTTATAAATAAACAAAGTTAAGTAAGGAGGAGGGGTTGGAGATAAGGTTAAAGAGAGAAAGGATGAGGATGGGTTGGAGATAAGGTTAATTAGATAAGAGTGTGAATTGAATGAATGAAGAAGTGAAGAGATGAGAAGAGTATAGATGGAGATTACTCAAAAGTGGCAGATTAGAGTTGGATAGGAAAAGAAAACAAGGAAAAGAGTTTATAAATCTAGAAAATAGAGTAAGGAATTTAGGAATCTATGAGGAAAAGGGAGAAGGCTCAATGACTTAATAGATAGTGGATTTTTAGGATTGGCTAAGTTAGAAATAATAGGATTGGCTAAGTTAGGAATAATAGGATATCGATGCAAGGATTTTGGTTTGGTCAAAACAAATGAGGTGTTTTGAATTGTGGAAGTGTTTTGTGATACTTTACTTAGATATTGTTGTAGAATATGTGTGATAAATGTTATGTGAGATGAGCTTTAAATAATCTATTAGTTTGGACAATATAGGATTTTCCACTCGAACAAGGAATTTTGTAAAATCTAATTTAGAAAAATTTCATGAGTCATATTTATCCTTAACAATTCTATGAAGTTTAAAAAAAGTTTTAATATTCATTTTTCTTAAAATGTTTAAAATATGATCTTAGATAAATAAGAATATATTTATAAAAGTGTTATTGAATTATTTATTTATTTTCAAAATATAATAGCATTTTATTGTTTGGTAAATTTTATTTCCTTTGTATAAAAAAACATTTATAGTGATGTTTTATAATACTCTTTTAACATGTTTTTAAAAAAAAGGTTAATTATTAAATCCATGGTTAATATTAATGTGTATTAGAATTATATTTATGATTATTTGATTTTAAAATTGATGAAATTTGAAGAATAATTAAAAATTGAACTTCTAATTTTCTTTTTGGTTTTTGTCATTCAAAATAATCATTTATGATTACATGTAAAGGTAAAGTTATGATTAATTACAATTCAATTTCACAGAAATTTAAAAAAAAAATGATTTTTCAAAATTTCAAATAAATTAAATTTATTTTGATTTTTCAAAATTTCAAATAAATTAAATTAAAATTTGAAAGTTAATGATAAAAAAATAAGATTTAAAATTATCAACTATGATAAAACTAAGTAAAATCTATGAAATGTTTTATGGGTGTCATCTCGTTCCTTAGTGAAGAACTCTTGACCGCCCTCTCTTTAATTCGGATAACTTACCTCTCTCAAGCTTCAAAGGCGACGCACGTTCCATTATATAATCAGGACCGGTGGATGTCTAGCATTGAGCTGGGTTTAGGGGGAGATCTTGCTACCGAATGGTCCTCCTATACAAACAACCTGTGTGGAGAGGGGATAATACTATCAGATCTTAAAAAAGACGAGCTGAATTGGGACGGAGGCGACCGGTCGAGAATTTTTTCAGCTAAAAACTGCTATCACGCTATCCTGTCCACTCAAAAATTGCCAACGCAGAGAGGATGGACAACCGAGGTTTGGACTTGGGGCACTCAATTAAAGATTATTTTGTTCTTCTTATTGGCTGCCGAAAATAGAATCCTCACATGGAGCGTGCTGCTTAAAAAAGGATGGATCGAGCTTGGGTACTGTGTATTTTGCAAACATAATTCAGAAGATATTTCTCATTTATTCATTCACTGTGATTTTACAAAGAGTTTTTGGGCTCACCTTGCACAATAGTTTAATTCTAATCTAAGCTGGAACAAACCTACATTGAATGAGTGTATGGAGTCATGGCTATGGAACAGAGTGAAGTCAAAGTTCTTGCCCTTAGTAGCGGCTTGGCACATTTGGAAAGAACACAATTCGTCTATTTTCGAAGGTAAGAAAGCTTCGATAATCGTTGTGGCTTTAAAAATCCTTGGAGCACTCACTATAAAGTCACGAGATAACAATAAAAAGGCACTGCAACTAAAAGATTTTTTCAGAATTCCTGGGTATAGATTGGCTTTTTTTGATGGGGCAGTGGAAGTTGGAGGAAACAACTGTGGTGCAGGAGGCACACTAAAATGCTTAGAGGCTCTGGACTACAGGTGGTTTATAAATTGCGGTGCAGGGTCAAACACAAAAGCTGAACCAATGGGTGCTTGGGCAACACTCACGATAGAAAATCTTCTGGATTTAAAAAACTTACAAGTTTTGGGGGATTCTAAAGTGATCATCGACTGGCTAAACACAAAAGGAAACCTTCAAGTCATCAATATCGAAACATGGAAGGCTAGAATTAAAGAGCGGATGGCTGCTTTCAAAGGTTTCCACTTTCAACATATCTATAGAGAAACAACTAAGGAGGTTGATTCACTCTCTAAGAGAGCCCTTACTTCGCCGAAAGGGAAACTGATCTACTTCAGTTGGAACGGCGTAAGTGAGGGCCCTTCTCTTCAGATAAATCTGTTCTAATTTTTTTTTCAAACGATGTGAAAGTATTTGTTATTTTTTGTTGTTTTTGGACAAAGTTTCGATCTTTGAGAAGTTTTTTTTACTGTTATATGTAGACTCTTTCGAATGGTCTAAGAGTCAGATGTTAGAGACAGTCCTGAAAACTTCCTTTTTGGAGTTTTATTGTGGAGAAGGTCCATTGCAGAGCTGTTTTGTTTTTGAAGATGTAAACATTATTTAATATAATTTTTACGAGTGATTTTTTTACTGGAAAAAGTTTCATTGTTCAACATGTATTTCCCAACTAACTTGGCAGGGACCGCGTTGCCATACAACCCTTGTTTTTTCTCAATTATAATGAAATAAAGTTGAAAGAATAATAGAAAACATTACGCACCATTTAAAATTATGTAAGATACAAAATATAATATAGTCATTTTGAAATATCAATAAAATAATCATATAGCTATTGTGAAATATTATGAAAATATTTAAATATAGATAAGGTATAAAGGAAAAAACACAAAATAAATTCAAAATTTTTAAAAATGTGTAGTCAATGCAATAATTAATTTTTAAAAATGTATAGTCAATGCAATAATTGATTTATAAATAAAGAAACTTAAGTAAGGAGGAGGTGTTGGAGATAAGGTTAAAGAGAAAAAGAAGGAGGATGGGTTGGAGATAAGGTTAATTAGATAAGAGTGTGAATTGAATGCATGAAGAAGAGAAGGGAAGAGTATAGATGGAGATTACTCAAAAGGGGTAGATTAGAGTTAGATAGGAAAACAAAACAAGGAAAAGAGTTTATAAATCTAGAAAATAGAGTAAGGAAGTTAGGAATTTAAAGAAAATAGTAAGGAATTTAGGAATCTATGAGGAAGAGGGAGAAGGCTCAATGACTTAATATATAGTGGATTTCTACAATTGGCTAAGTTAGGAATAATAGGATTGGCTAAGTTAGGAATAATAGGATATCGATGAAAGGATTTTGGTGTAACATCCCGCTCTGGCGCACTGAGAAAACTTATTCTTTGAGGACACTTGCTCGCAAGTGATCCAGACTATTATGATATTAAAACATTTGTCCTTAATTATGATGTGTTATGATAGATGATATGATGTTTACTGCATTGACATAGACAAGTGCTATTGACTCCGGATCGAGTTAGGGAGTGTGCTATTGGGGTTTGATTGTTTTACTGTGATTTTAGTACATTTGATTAGATGATATGAAGTGGACATGTCTGACATGATTGTTGATGATGCAGGTTGACGAAAGCTTGCCGACCAGACTCACATATGGAGTAAAGGGGCCATGTTATCCCCGATTTCTAGGGATAACTAGGAGATCATGTCTCGAGGCCCACAGGTCCTAGACATGGAGTACCTAGAGCAGGATTGACCTGAGTATGGCCCTGGAGGGCCCATCTTTCTTCTTCTTCATCAGACATGTCCCGTCAACAACAACAGGATCCCTCACCTTCGACTTGGACTTGCATCAGAGAAGACTCTTGCTCCATGAGGTAATTGGTCCAGGTATCATGGTATGTGTCATGTTTGATCATTATAACTTTCAGATATATGTATCAGATTCCTTACATTTCTGACAGCTGCTTGGATCTTACAATAACCCACTTGACCATGGTTGGGGGAATTAACGGGGTGCCCTAGTAAGCTTGTATTCATAGGTTTTGGTTAGCCACTAGAGGGGATTTTGAAGAGCCATCGTCCACTCCAACCATATTATCATTTTACATCTTATCTCCCATCCATCTATCCCATTCCCCTAGTCTGGACATTGGGATGACCTATTTGTGGGGTTACACTTTATCCTGTGGGAAGAAGGGGCTAAAGGCCTAGGGGGTAAAAGCAACTGGTAAAACATAAAAGCCATAGAAAATAAACCTAGAGATGCCTCACCCAGGGATCCCCGAGAAGGCAATAAAAATCCTCTCAATAAGAAACAAGAAGGACCCTAAGAAAATCTACAAAACAAGACCTAGCCAAGAGGATGGAGGGTCTCATCACGAGCCAACCCATTATGTTCATAGGTACCTAGCAGTATGACATTGCCATTATCTGGTTACCACGCCAGGGCAGTGACCTTTGGTTGCATGGCCAAGGGAAAGGGGGTCTCATCACGAGCCAACCTTATCATCTATGTGAAAGTACTTGTGGGTAACACTGTCAACTCTGGTCACCACGCCAAGACAACGTCCTCTAGCTAGATCTTGAAATAAAAAGAAAGAAAAAGTAATAAAGAAAAGAAAGAATAAAGGCAATAAAGGGCTTGGAAAGAATTGCATCCATGACAGGTACAACTCGCCTCCTACAAAGGCACCCACAAATAATATCCACCCCTGTCTTTCACTATGTCTGGACATCCTTAGACCACACCACCTCGTATTACATGGCTTGGATGATATCCTTTGGGAACTTTCCTTTTCTTATGGATGCTGGCCCAATAGGGCACTTTGTCTTTTTCTTCAG
>ML814127.1:41568-61688 GCA_009831015.1 Picea engelmannii | reverse complement strand
GTTGACTTCATTTTATATCTATTGCATTGCTTATTGAATAATATCAGATAGTCATTGAAGTACTAACCCTTTGAGTTATAGCCTGCAAATATATATATTGTGTTGCTGTTGTCTTGTTCCGGGCAGGTGTTTTCAATAGGGCACACACTTCTTTTATTGGACTGTCTGACATTGGTGGTAACCTGTGAGGAGAGAACTCTAAAACTTGACCTTATACTTTCCGCCTCTTTAAACCCCAAGTTACCGGGGATGTCTCTCCTGGGCTAACCTCCCTAAACAGAAAGAACCTCCCCATCGAGGTGACATTGGGTGGGGAAGGTTCCTGTTACGGCAATTTGATCTTTATCCCTTAGCATGTGACCTAAACCACAAACTGTGTGATAGTATTTTGGCGTCGTTGCCGGGGAACACTGAGTCAATCTTCCTCAACGACAGATCTTTTGGTAAGCCTTGCCTCAAAGACCTTTCTCTTACAAGCTTACCTGGCGACTCCACTATACTTTATTCCCCTATTCTTTGATAGTTTCAAGAGAACTATCTGGCGACTCCATCAACGACGACCCGTAGCGGGCAACAATATTCAAATCCTGGTACTGTGGCGACCATCACTCTAACAAACCCTGCGCCCCCAATCAATCTAAATCCTCACAAATGGTCTCACTAAGAGAGTTTCAACTGTTTTGACTTTAACAACATCCAAGGTGGACTGCATGACTTACCCAAAGATGCAAACTCTTGGCTGCCTTTCTTCTCAGGAAAGGGCACCCCTGGAAACTCACATTGGACCCATTTCTGCGATAGTGTGGTAGCTCGACATTGCGAGGTGAGCTAGGAGCTAGACGTACCATCTGGATAGTGTGTGGCCCCTTTGCGGCTCGGGGGGCTAAGGGAGAAGCAGAGTACCCCTAGCATTGGCTGGGAGGCACTGGTGAGGTCTGTTGGCAACCATTTCGCATTTTTATCCTATCTTTATAAGTTGCCCACACAAGTGTTTTGGAACCCTTGATCTTCATCGCAATCTTTGAATAAAACAACACTATTATTTCGCGCATTTGCACACCTGCCTTTGTTCTCGTTTTCACGACTGCAAGCGTGAAAACTTTGATTTCGAAGTCACGTCAATGGCATTAAAATCGTCACTGGATTATTATGGTCACTCTTGTTTATGTGTTCATTGCATTTCCAATTTAATTATAGTCACACAGTTAGCAAGACACCAAAACTTTTACTCAATTGACATTTTTTTTATTGTTAATATGATTTCATTTTTATGAGACTGTGATGGTATTCGAATGATTATGATTGAGTTTTTGATTCAATGGTGGTTTAACGTTCTATTTCTTTTGATCAAATTCAATGGTTCATAACAACGCATTAATATGGTGATTAGACCCTTGATTCGATAGCTTCATACAATGTATAAGTCTTATGGTCAAATCCTTATTCGAAACATTGTTTTAATTTTAAAACCATGCAAACACTATGCTTGTGCAAACATTTGGGTCAACTTACCATAGATTTTATTAATTGTTTGAATGGCATTGTTTTTTAACATATACCAATAGTGATTTGAATCACCGTATGCGCCGTCGGTTGTACATTTGGATATGAATTTTTTGCATGGGTTTATTGCCTCCCACCACCCTCGCATGCTTGGGCATTAATGCTTCCTTTCTATCCCGGGGCACCTCTGTTGGTTTTCGGGTAAGCCTGTGAGCTATCGACCCTGTGTATACCCTGTGCAAACCCTTGACCATTTACCCTGCCCACTGTGTATTCTTCTCTATGGCACCAGTGGTGCGCACAGAACCAAATGGTATCCAAACTCTGTTGCTATTCGACAATGCTCGCGAGGATTTGGAAAATAGTGGCTGGCTGGTGTTTATCCAAAGATTTGAGGGTTTCAACCTTTTGGTTGCCCAACAGTTCGCCCTCACCTTCGATGGATGCAGGGCTAAGGTCGGAGACATACAACTCGAGCTAAATGAGGAATTCCTAAGCTCAGCTATAGGACTACCAGCTACAGGGCAAAGGCGGTTTAAAAATTCCAAAGTAGACGAGGTGCCGTGGCCGCTCTTATTCACATCAAGGAAGATTGTTACCTGTGGTAGAGGTATGCCTGTCACTACCCTCAAACCAAGGTGGCACGATCTTTTGGCAATTGTTAAGTAGTTTGTGACCTGCGAAGGTCTTTATGGTTTGGTATTTCTGTATCATCTTTGGTTATTGATGAATTTTATAGGCTACCCTCTAAATATGCCACATTATCTTTTGCGTAGTCTGTACAAGATGTCCAAACAATTTAAGAGTGAGAAGGCTGATAGCAGCCTTTTCGATCATTGCTTGATCAAAGTCATTATCGTTCATCATCTGAGCCTTATTGGTGACTGTTGGCAAGCCTTCCTATCTAGGAATGGCTTTGCCACTCCCGAGTGCGTCCAAGTGGATAAGTCTGTGGTTACTGAAACATTGGTTGAGCTAGCTGTGCCACCTCCTACCCTTTTACCCCCTGTCAAACCCTCGAATTGCCCCGACATGGACCTACTCGATACCATGGCCGACCCGTGTGCTAAAGACAATACTAAGGCCGTCAAGAGGCCTGTGAGGAAGAAAGGCAAAGGTGATACTGCTGTCAACAGTAAGGGAAAGAAAAATGCCTGATGGATATCGAGATGTGCTCAGAACAAGCCCAAGCAGAGCACTGACCAAAAACCTATTGTCTTGAGCGAGGATTTAGACTCGGAGATCGAACGTTTACTAGCCGAGGAATACCCTTACTCTCATGGCCTCTGCTCTATGGAACCCTATGACTATGTCTCCAACTTACCTCTGTGCCTCAAGAATGATCCTAAATTTCCGGAAATTAAGTTTCAGAATGACACCCCTGGTAACTTGAAAGAACCCTCGCCTGTGATGCCAAAGCCCGATCAACCGTCATGTACTCAATGTAATTCTTGGCTTGAACGTTATTACATCGATGTTCCCCTGCTGCAATCGAAGATTAAATCGTTAGAGGAACGGGTGACAGTGCTATCAAAGAGAACGATAGGCTACAAATCAATGAGAAGAAACAAAAAACCATCGGTTCAATTGTCCTCAGAAATGTCGAAGCAGCAACGACCTTTGTCAATTAGAAATTATCATGACCGAGTTGTTTTCCTACAGCCCAGGTATGGTTTTTTCCACATCCATTTTGTATGATTTGGTTTCAACTAGCATAGCCGATTAGTTCTGTTTGATTGAATAGATTAAAAACAATTTTGTTTACTTCCAATTACCATAAATGATTTTGTTTTTCTATTTGAATTAGCATGAAAGATTTCATTTGGAATTAGCATAAACTATTTTTGTTTGCATTGATTTATTTTCCTAAAATCCAATATAGCTATGATTTGGTTAATGAGATTTTATTGTTCTCAGATTAGTATAAACGATTGATTTGTTTTTTATTCTGTTTGGTTTGCTTTTGAAACAATTCTGTACGTTTGAATTAGGGTAGTCGATTGGGTTTGATTTCAATTAGTTTTGTTTGTTTTTAATAGATTCAAAACAATCCCGTTGACTTCGATTTACCAGAAACGATTCTGTTTTGTTTTGAATCAATATTTTCGTTTTGGATTATGATTGCATTCGACCTGTACACAAGATTTGTTTGCTAAACTCGAACACAACTATGTTTTGATTGATGTGATTTTGCATAACGATTGTGTCGGCCCCAAATTGGTTTGATTCATTTCTGTTTGGTTTGATTTGCAAACAATGCTGCGTGCCTTGAATTAGCATAATTATTTGTATGAGTTGGATTAGTATCAAAGACAGATTTGATACGACTCTGTTAGTATGGATTTAAAAAACGATTCTGTTGAGTGATGGATTGACATATTATGTCTATATTGAATTCTTACCAGAGATTTGCTTGATATTCGTTTAGGGTCTGTTTCGATTGAAATAGATTCAAAGACGATTTCGTTTGCTCTCAATTAGCATAGGAGTTTTGGTTTAAACGATTTGCTTTGTTTCCAATTAGCAATTAAAGATTTGTTAAATAGTTTGAATATATTTCTGTTAGCATTTCATTGATTTAAAATGGTTCTGTTTTCAAATTAGACCAGCTACAGAATTGTGAGATTCTGTAGCTGGTCTTAAAATTTAGATTTTTGTTAATTTTACAAATAAAACATTATCTAAACTTATCTATTCTTGTCCACCTTCAGGCACTTACGAATTTCAATGGCAAATTGGGCATGCTATGGCAGTTTAGGAGATACTTTTGTGATATAGTTTTGTTATAGGTTGTTAGCTTTAGTAAGGAATAGAGACTTGGTAGATTATCCCAGATTTTTTGTAAACAATGGTTGATAATTCCCATAGGGATGTTTTACCCTGTGATCTTTAAATACTTGTTATTTTTTGTAACGGACCCATCATCACGGTTGGGAGAACAGACTATGGATTTATGATGATATAAGATGGGATGAAAGTGGATGTCTTGTAACAGATTTAGCTTTCAAAATATCAAACTTTTATTTCAAGTTTTCTTCATATCAGTTTGCAATCAATTATCGACTACTTTAGCTATCGTAATTCGTTGCAGGTTGATGTGATTTGGTTTATGTGTTGTCCATATCTGATCTCTCTTATTTTAAAAGTACAACATTTACTTTGTTTCAATTTAATGAATTAAAGGTTTATCTTCTTCATTAAATGAATCATTTTGTACAAATCTTTGCACACAGATTTATCTAAATGTGATGATTTGTAAATTATAAGATTGCTGTCATTTTTTATGTCTTGTTTGTCCTGTTGTTTATATTCAAAGAGCACTGCTGCTTCCTGTTTACAAGAAGCCTGTGGAAAATTTGGTGTGGGTTTCCTCCCATCGAACAGCTGAATCAGATACTTTGCACGGGACAAATTGGAAAGCGTTATTACAGGTTAGTTTATTAATGTTATTTAAGTAGTTTAGATAGATATATATAGTTCATATTTATAGTTAGGATTATAATTTTAATTGCTCAACTTAGTTAGTTTTTTTTTTATTTTTTTTTATTTCTTTCTCATAAAATTATAAAATTCAAAAATAATAGCTTTGCTGTCATAGGACAACTCACAAATGGTTTTTTCAGGTTTTCGATTTAAAATCTGTAATCTGTAAATATTGTACATTTGTAGTTGAGATCTAATTCTGTGTATAATTGAACATTTAATTTCATAGAATTATTGTTGTATAATATTAGACAATAGACTGTATATATATATTTCAGATTTGTTTATTAGTTTGCTTTAATTGTTGTTTTCATTTAGATTAGTTCCTTTAGTTAGTTTTCTTTTGTTTTTCTAGGACTTAGATCGGCCAACGGAGTCGCTAAACCCGTCGGGGTAGGTCATCCCAAATGGCTTGGGTTATTTATACAACCCCGGACCGGATCCACTCCTCCAGTTGACGATCGTTCAACTTCGCCCGTCAACAAATGGCGCTAGAAGGAGGGCCTGAAATTTATTAATGGCACGAGGCGGTCGTAAGACTCCTCCACCACCTAACCGCTCACCTATAGTGACAAGAAGTCATTTGAACGACAACATCCCCCCTCAAACAACAACCAGATCAAATGACGATCTACGGATCACAATTGAAACAACAACCCCAAATCCTACAGGTGGTGACGTACAAGAGATTGTTCGCCAATCTCTTTTAAGAACACATAGTGCCTTCGCCCGTCTAAGACAACCAAATCGGCCTTTGGACCAACATTTAGATTTCTCTGATATCAGAGAACAACTTGGAGGCACTAACCTCACTTTAAACCCTACAGATCCAATCCTCACTCCTGCTGCAGGGGGATATGGAATACCACCCTCACCGCCTCCATCACCTCGTTCTTCTTCTGGAGAAGACTCTTCTGACGAAGGCAGTTCCCCTTCTCAGCCTTCCACACCGCCTACACCAATGGCCAACCAGAACAATCCTGCTAGACCTTGGCTCGACCAAGATGCAGTAACTGTACCTGGGGCTCAACATCCCTTACCCAAACATCCAGAGAAGTGGCTTCCCAAGTTTGACCCTGACTCTAAACAGATCGCCGAAGATCACATTAAAAAGTTTATGTTAGCCATAAGACTTCGTAATGTCGAGCATGAAGACATAGTCTGTAGGTTGTTCCCCTACACTTTCGAGGGCAATGCATCTACATGGTACTTTGCCCAGCAACCCCATACCATCGTGTCTTGGGAAAAGTTCGAATCCTGTTTTCTGGAAAAGTTCGGAGACGATAAGTCCCCGAAAGTCCTAGTCATGGAGCTTTCTAGGTTAAGAATGAACCCAAAAGAGAAAATTAAAGACTTTAATCAAAGATTCTTAACACTTAAGAACTGAATCCCTACAGACTCAATGCCTGCCGAGAATCTTATCATAGCATACTATACTAAAGCCTTGCATCAAAATATAGCCATTTGGGTTAAACGATCTAAGAAAGCCACGTTGTTAGAAGCCTTCGAAGAGGCCAGCCAGATTGAAAAAGACATACTTAATTTGAAAGACACTACTAGCAACGAAACAGAAACTAGTTCTTCTTCCAAAAAGAAGATCGAAATCCTCCCTAGACCTGCTCAAAATAAAACACAACCTGAAAGCTCTAATTTAGAAAACCTAACTAAAGTTGTTCAAAAACTGTCAAATCAAGTTATAGATTTGAAAAGGACAACCGAAGTAGCTTCTTCAAGCAAAGGGCCTTACAAACCCCCGTTCAGGAAGCCTTTTCCCACCAACCGACCTAATCCAACTACTGAGGGCCTTAATATAGAAAGTCTGCAATACACCCTTCAAACAATTTTAGAAGCCCAGGATAACTTGATGCCTCCTGAGATTCCTGAGGAGGTTGTTGAACAAGAGACAGTTCAAGAAGAAGAATCTTCTTCGAACATTTTTGGACACTTCTCGGATAGCATCTTTCAAGCTAACTTCGAGACAGTCCATCCCTACAATACTAGGAGTAAGAGAACAAACAAACCTTCTTCCAAGAACACTGCGACTTTGCCCCCAAGGCAATCTAAACCAGCTGAGACTAAACATAGTCATGTAAACCCCAACTTAGATTATGATTTAGTTGAAGATCTTAAAAAGTTAAGGGCCAACATTTCTGTTTATGAGTTATTAAAATTTCCATTTCTGCTACAAAAAATGTTACAGAACATCGCAGAGAATAGAAAAAATGGTAATTCAAACAAGGTTGTTCAGAATAAAGTTCCTTCGAAGACTTCCACTAAGAATAATCCCGATCTTCATGATAAATGAAGCCTTCTTGTAAATAATGTAACAAATGTAGATAAATTAGCTTTAGAAACTGCGAGTAAAAAACCACAAGCTTCCACACTTAGTACTCACAGAAATGTACCTCCATTTTTGTTAACTTTCGAAATCTTTAATAGAAACGTGCACAATTGTATGGTAGACTCAGGAGCGTCATTCAATGTGATGTCATGGTTTGTGTGTCAGAAGATTAATGCTGAAGTTGAACCATCCACTTTAAAAATCATCCAACTTGATCGAACTAGTGTAAAAGTCATAGGCGAATTAAGGAATGTGCTTATAAATTATCGTGTAACCCCAAAGTTCATCAAGTGATTGATATTATTGTTGTGGATATTCCAGAAGTGTATGGTCTATTTTTAAGCAGGGACTGGTCAGAGCAGCTACATAGCTATTTCGCGACAGATTGGTCTCACCTGTGGCTTCCAGAAAATGGCAAGCCCAACAAGATCAAGGTAAATCGTGAACGCTACCTTAAGTTCATGGTCACAGATTTGAACGATCCCAATGAACCATTTACACCTTCTGCCGATTCACTCGAAATACAAGGGATGGATACCTTTTTCGGTAATTTCGTGGCCGAGACTTCAGCTATCACCAACCCAGAACAACAGTCTGAGATTGTAGCAAATGTGCAGCCGACAGCTTCTACACAATGGTCTCATGCACCCGATAAAAATCAAATTTGGTCTCTGTACTTTGATGGGTCAAAGTCCAAGGAAGGAGCTGGTGCAGGCTGCGTCATTATTGATCTGGCAGGTAACAAAACCTTGATTGCATGTAGGTTAGAATTTGAATGTACTAATAACACAACAGAATATGAAGCTTTACTGCAGGGCCTCAGAAAAGCTTTAGATATGAACATTCAAAATTTGGCTGTCTTTGGCGATTCCGAAATCGTGGTTAGACAGGTAAGAGATTCTATCCACTGTCTGTCTCCGCATCTTAAAAGCTACCAATCCGAGGTATGGAATTTAATGAATAAATTTTCTGCTTTCAATATAAATTCTATTCCTAGATTGAATAATTATGAAGTTGATCTATTAGCTAACGTAGCTTCCAAACTCTTTCCTGCAGAAGGCTTGTCCCCTAATGCATTCTCCGTCGAACTGTTGTTCAGGCCATCTGTTCCCGACAACATCACGAATTGGAGAGTCTTCGACGACGATCAGTAGATTATTAGCTTCCTACATATGGAAGAAACTTTTCAAGGCGCGGTGATCGACGAATGCACTCACGACGACAATTTGCGCGACTTCACGGTAATACTAGATCCGAGATCTCCTGAATCTTCATCGGACATGGTAAATTTGATCCCTAAGTCTGTAGTTAGATTAAAGAAATTTTACGATCTTCAAGATAAATTCAAAAAATCGGTCAACTGTAAAACCAATAGTTCCTCGTTATCATATGAAAAAGTAAACTTAGGAACTAATGACAATCCGCAGTGCATTAATTTAGGGGTGGGGTGTTCTGAACAAAAAAAAAACGCATTTTTTAAATTGTTTAAAGAATTTAAAGATGTTTTTGCGTGGACGTATGATGACCTTAAAACTTTCGACCCCAACATCATACAACACGTCATTCCTATGAAACCCCAAACCTTGCCCTTTCAACAAAAATTAAGAAAAATGCACCCTAAGCTCGAACCGATCGTCAAAAAAGAATTAAATAAACTCCTGAATGCTAAGATAATTTTCTCAGTTAGGCACACTCAATGGGTTTCTAACCTTATCCCTGTCTGGAAGAAAAATGGGGAAATTCGACTTTGCGTCGATTTCTGAAACCTTAATAGAGCGTATGATAAAGACAACTACCCTGTCCCACCCATGGAACAGATCCTTCAACAGGTATCTGGTTCTGAAAGACTATCCTTATTGGATGACTTTTCAGGGTACAATCAAGTCCTGATGTCTCCTCCAGACCAACTTAAAACTACCTTCCGCACTCCATGGGGCACCTATGCTTATCGAAAAATGCCCTTTGGATTGATTAATGTCGGTGCCACTTTCCAAAGAGCGATGGACATCGCTTTCCGAGGCTTAATCAATAAATCCATCGTAGTTTACTTAGATGATGTTACTGTATTTTCAAAAAACAAAACCGATCATCTAGCTCATTTAAGAGTTGTTCTACAGTGATGTCGTAAATACGGCATTTCATTGAATCCTAAAAAATCTATATTCGCAGTAGAACAAGGTAAACTCTTAGGATTTATTGTGTCAAGCAAAGGGATGATTATCGACCCTGAAAAGACCCAAGTCATCTCAAAACTTCCCCCTCCCTCATCCAAAAAGTCTATGCAGTATTTCTTAGGCCATATAAACTTTGTCAGGAGATTCGTCCTCAGTTTCTCCGAAATGGTTAGACCTTTACAGAATTTAATTAAGAAAGATGCACAATATCATTGGGGACCCCTAGAAAATCAATCTTTTAATGCAATAAAAAAGGCCATAATAGACACTCCTTCTCTCATGAGCCCCGACTTTTCACAAGACTTCACGCTCTACACTTTTGCTTCTAACCGCTCCTACGCTACCGTTTTAACTCAAAAGAACGCTGAAAACAATGAAGTACCCATTGCCTTTATGAGCTCTGCTTTTAAAGGTGCGGAACTTAATTACCCAGTGGTAGATCAACAAGCCTATGTTGTTTTCAAAGCAGTCAAACACTTCCGATCTTATCTTTTGAAATCTAGGACGAAAATTATTGTCCCTTACCCAGCCGTCAGGACCCTGTTAGTGCAGAAAGAACTAGGTGAAAAGATGGCGAATTGGGTTACCTCCTTGCAGGAGTATGATGTTGAAATCACCCTAGCTCAAATAGTGAGAGGCCAAGGGTTATGCAAGTTAGTTGATGATTCAGCAGCAAGACATCAAGAAGAAAACGATAGGTCAAACCTAGGACAGCACAATCAAAATGCAATCTACTATACACAAAACTCTGTCAGTCCTTGGTATGATGATATAAAATTATGTCTTGAACATGGGTCAGCCCCCCGTCACCTGGATCCCACTAAAAGAAGAGCGTTAAGATTAAAGTATGCCTCCTTTCATTTGATTAATGGTATTCTGTTTCGTCAAAATTTTGATGGCGTACTGATGCACTGTCTTGAGAAAGACGAAGCAGAAAAAGTCTTGCTAGAGTTGCATGTAGGAGAAGCTGGTGGGCATTTTGGTGGTGACACCACTGCCCATAAAGTTTTGAGAGCCAGTTATTACTGGCCCACACTTTTTAGAGACACCCATACCTTGTGTCGCAAGTGTATTATTTATCAAAAAACATCCGGGCGGTTACAGAAACCAGCCTTTCCTTTGTAGCTTGTTTCAGTAGACTCCCCTTTTCAGCAGTGGGGCCTTGATATTATAGGTCCAATCAATCTGCCATCCTCACAGCAACATAAGTTTATCATAACAACCACATATTACTTTACCAGGAGGTCTGAAGCTGCTGCATTAACAACTCTGAATACCAGTCAGGTAATTGCCTTTTTAAATTCAAATATTATCACTCGTTTTGGTATCCCTGACTGTTTAGTATTCGATAATGCTTCTTATTTTTCGTCTCTTGATATGAGCGAGTTCGCTTTAGAAAAAGGAATTAAATTGAAGTATTCTGCCAGTTATTACCCCCAAGGCAATGGATTGGCAGAATCAACAAATAAGAATCTGATTAAAATCATCAAGAGAACGGTATCTGAGAATCACAAAAACTGGAACAATGCACTGTTAAACGCAATCTGGGCTGATAGGGTAACACCAAAAATTGTTGTAGGTAACTCTCCCTTTTTTCTCGTCTATGGCAGAGAAGTAATTCTGCCGCCACATATCCTTCTTCCCTCACTACAGCTATCGCAGAAAATACAAGAGGAAGATTGTCCCCCTTTGGAAAACTGAATTAACGCCTTAATGAAGCTAGAAGAGGTAAGAGCCCAAGCTAAACGTAAGTTAGATCAGCATCAACTAGTGGTCAAAAGCTGGTTTGATTCTAACTCTGCCTCTAATAGGAACTTCGAAGTAGGTGACCTTGTCTTGAAATGGGACAAACCGCATGAAGGAAAGGGAGAACACACGAAATTTCAGAACTTATGGTTTGGACCGTTTTTAATTGCTGAGAAATTGGGTCCGAGCTCTTTCCGATTGCAGAGTCTAGAGGGACAGCTAGACACCTATCCGGTGAATGGCCAAGCTCTGAAAATATATTTTGCTTGATGACAACCCTTTGTATACTATGTACATATTTTTCTTTTGTTTGCTTTTCTTTTGCTATTTTGATTTTGATTTTTTTTCTTGTACTTATCAGCTTTTATTTTTGGAAATACGCATACCTGATTTTTTGAACTGTTCATACAAGGAAAACAAAAAATTCTTTCACTAAAATGACTGCTGAAAAATTGTGTAAACATCAATTATATACTTTTGAAATTTACATCTGTGTTGGCAAAGACTGTTGTTTGAAAGAAGCTAACTGATTTCGATCTGTAAGTAAAGCCTGTCATGATCATCTATTATCTTCTCATGCTGTCCCTGTTCCTTAAGGGAATGACTCAGAAGATGTCTCCCTGCCTTAGAAAGTTGGTTTTGTAAATAAACCATCTCTGAATCTTAATGAAGGATAGTTTAAAAAAAAAAAAAATTTCTGTTGAGGTCTATAAAAAATATGTTAAAATATCATAATTTTCAGCGTCACCCCACTCGATTATATATCTTTAAAAGAAACAAAATAAATCATTAAAAGAGCTGTGGGAAGTGCTTGTAAACCCGCCGGGATGCTGAACAAGTCTGCTGGCAGCGGGTAAATGCATGCATGATGCCAAGACAACTTTGTTGGGGTACTGAACAGGCCCGCTGGCAGCGAAGCAATGTCGGGTATATGAAAATTCGTAAGTATGAAACCTTTGACCTTAAAATGTCCTTTATTCTGATCTGGAACTTCTTGGCAGGATACAGATATCAGAGTGGGTTAAATGGCAACCATGTCGAGGCTATGAACGCCTGCTGGCAGCAGTGGCTTTGTCAACAGTATTGGAGATTTTGTCTTTAATATTGTGGTTCACTTATCTTAAGACTGTTATCAGTTTTCATCCTTTAAACACTGCTGGAATATTTAATTGATAATGATGTTTAGACAATCTTCTGGTTGTTTTTGAGTTTGAATTATTCTTGTTATCATAATCTGAATTTGTTCTTTTGGCAGAGATAGCTGCTTCTACCAGTTTGTCGCCATTGTTGGCAGCCATTTCACATTTTTATCCTATCTTTATAAGCTACCCACACAAGTGTTTTGGAACCCTTGATCTTCATCGCAATCTTTGAATAAAACAACACTATTATTTTGCGCATTTGCACACCTGCCTTTGTTCTCGTTTTCACGACTGCAAGCATGAAAACTTTGATTTCGAAGTCACGTCAATGGCATTAAAATTGTCACTGGATTATTATGGTCACTCTTGTTTACGTGTTCATTGCATTTCCAATTTAATTATGGTCACACAGTTAGCAAGACACCAAAACTTTTACTCATTTGACATTTTTTTTATTGTTAATATGATTTCATTTTTATGAGACTGTGATGGTATTCGAATGATTATGATCGAGTCTTTGATTCAATGGTGGTTTAACGTTCTATTTCTTTTGATCAAATTCAATGGTTCATAACAATGCATTAATATGGTGATTAGACCCTTGATTCGATAGCTTCATACAATATATAAGTCTTATGGTCAAATCCTTATTCGAAACATTGTTTTAATTTTAAAACCATGCAAACACTATGCTTGTGCAAACATTTGGGTTGACTTACCATAGATTTTATTAATTGTTTGAATGACATTGTTTTTTAACATATACCAATAGTTATTTGAATCACCGTATGTGCCGTCGGTTGTACATTTGGATATGAATTTTTTGCATGGGTTTATTGCCTCCCACCACCCTCGCACGCTTGGGCATTAATGCTTCCCTTCTATCCCGGGGCACCTCTGTTGGTTTTCGGGTAAGCCTGTGAGCTATCGACCCTGCGTATACCCTGTCCAAACCCTTGACCGTTTACCCTGCCCACTGTGTATTCTGCTCTATGGCACTAGTGGTGCGCATAGAACCAAATGGTATCCAAACTCTGTTGCTATTCGACAATGCTCGCGAGGATTTGGAAAATAGTGGCTGGCTGGTGTTTATCCAAAGATTTGAGGGTTTCAACCTTTCGGTTGACCAACAGTTCGCCCTCACCTTCGACGGATGCAGGGCTAAGGTCGGAGACATACAACTCGAGCTAAATGAGGAATGCCTAAGGTCAGCTACAGGACTACCAACTACAGGGCAAAGGTGGTTTAAAAATTCCAAAGTAGACGAGGTGCCTTGGCCGCTCCTATTCACATCAAGGAAGATTGTTACCTGTGATAGAGGTATGCCTGTCACTACCCTCAAACCTAGGTGGCACGATCTTTTGGCAATTGTTAAGTAGTTTGTGACCTGCGAAGGTCGTTATGATTTAGTATTTCTGTATCATCTTTGGTTATTGATGAATTTTATAGGCTACCCTCTGAATATGCCACATTATCTTTTGCATAGTCTGTACAAGATGTCCAAACGATTTAAGCGTGAGAAGGTTGATAGTAGCCTTTTCCATCACTGCTTGATCAAAGTCATTATCGTTCATCATCTGAGCCTTAGTGGTGACTGTTGGCAAGCCTTCTTATCTAGGAATGGCTTTGCCACTCCCGAGTGCGTCCAAGTGGATAAGTCTGTGGTTACTGAAACACTGGTTGAGCTAGCTGTGCCACCTCCTACCCTTTTACCCCCTGTCAAACCCTCGAATTGCCCCGACATGGACCTACTCGATACCATGGTCAACCCGTGTGCTAAAGACAATACTAAGGCTGTCAAGAGGCCTGTGAGGAAGAAAGGCAAAGGTGATACTGCTGTCAATAGTAAGGGAAAGAAAAATGCCCGATGGATATCGAGATGTGCTCGGAACAAGCCCAAGCAGAGCACTGACCAAAAACCTATCGTCTTGAGCGAGGATTCAGACTCGGAGATCGAACGTTTCCTAGCCGAGGAATACCCTTACTCTCATGGCCTCTGCTCTATGGAACCCTATGACTATGTCTCCAACTTACCTCCGTGCCTCAAGAACGATCCTAAATTTCTGGGAATTAAGTTTCACAGTGACACCCCTGGTAACTTGAAAGAACCCTCGCCTGTGATGCCAAAGCCCGATCAACCATCGTGTACTCAATGTAATTCTTGGCTTGAACGTTATTACACCGATGTTCCCATGCTGCAATCGAAGATTAAATCATTAGAGGAACGGGTGACAGTGTTGTCAAAGAGAACGATAGGCTACAAGCCAATGAGAAGAAACAAAAAACCACCAGTTCAATTGTCTTCAGAAATGTCGAAGCAACAACGACCTTTGTCAATTCGAAGTTATCATGACCGAGTTTTTTTCCTACAGCCTTGGTATGGTTTTTTCCACATCCATTTTGTATGATTTGGTTTCAACTAGCATAGCCGATTAGTTCTGTTTGCTTGAATAGATTAAAAATAATTTTGTTTACTGCCAATTACCAGAAATGATTTCGTTTTTCTATTTGAATTAGCATGAAAGATTTCATTTGGAATTAGCATAAACTATTTTTGTTTGCATCGATTCGTTTTCGTAAAATCCAATATAGCTATGATTTGGTTAATGAGATTTTATTGTTCTCAGATTAGTATAAACGATTGATTTGTTTTTGATTATGTTTGGTTTGCTTTTGAAACAATTCTGTACGTTTGAATTAGGGTAGTCGATTGGGTTTGATTTCAATTAGTTCTGTTTGTTTTTAATAGATTCAAAACAATCCCGTTGACTTCGATTTACCAGAAACGATTATGTTTTGTTTTGAATCAATATTTTCGTTTTGGATTATGATTGCATTTGACCTGTACACAAGATTTGTTTGCTAAACTCAGACACAACTATGTTTTGATTGATGTGATTTTGCATAACGATTGTGTCGGCCCCAAATTGGTTCGATTCATTTATGTTTGGTTTGATTTGCAAACAATGCTGCGTGCCTTGAATTAGCATAATTATTTGTATGAGTTGGATTAGTATCAAAGACAAATTTGATATGGCTCTGTTAGTATGGATTTAAAAAAACGATTCTGTTGAGTGATGGATTGACATATTATGTCTATATTGAATTCTTACCAGAGATTTGATTGATATTCGTTTAAGGTCTGTTTTGATTGAAATAGATTCAAACACGATTTCGTTTGCTCTCAATTAGCATAGGAGTTTTGGTTTAAACGATTTGCTTTGTTTCCAATTAGCAATTAAAGATTTGTTAAATAGTTTGAATATATTTCTGTTAGCATTTCATTGATTTAAAACGGTTCTGTTTTCAAATTAAACCAGCTACAGAATCGTGAGATTCTGTAGCTAGTCTTAAAATTTAGATTTTTGTTAATTTTACAAATAAAACATTATCTAAACTTGTCTATTCTTGTCCACCTTCAGGTACTTACGAATTTCAATGGCAAATTGGGCATGCTGTGGCAGTTTAGGAGATACTTTTGTGATATAGTTTTGTTATAGGTTGTTAGCTTTAGTCAGGAATAGAGACTTGGGAGATTATCCCAGATTTTTTGTAAACAGTGGTTGATAATTCCCACAGGGATGTTTTACCCTGTGATCTTTAAATACTTGTTATTTTTTGTAATGGACCCATCATCACGGTTGGGAGAACAGACTATGGATTTATGATGATATAAGCTGGGATGAAAGTGGATGTCTTGTAACAGCTTTAACTTTCAAAATATCAAACTTTTATTTCAAGTTTTCTTCATATCAGTTTGCAATCAATTATCGACTACTTTAGCTATCGTAATTCGTTGCAGGTTTATGTGATTTGGTTTATGTGTTGTCCATATCTGATCTCTCTTATTTTAAAAGTACAACATTTACTTTGTTTCAATTTAATGAATTAAAGGTTTATCTTCTTCATTAAACGAATCATTTTGTACAAATCTTTGCACACAGATTTATCTAAATGTGATGATTTGTAAATTATAAGATTGCTGCCATTTTTTATGTCTTGTTTGTCCTGTTGTTTATATTCAAAGAGCACTGCTGCTTCCTGTTTACAAAAAGCCTGTGGAAAATTTGGTGCGGGTTTCCTCCCATCGAACAACTGAATCAGATACTTTGCACGGGACAAATTGGAAAGCGTTATTACAAGTTAGTTTATTAGTGTTATTTAAGTAGTTTAGATAGATATATATAGTTCATATTTATAGTTAGGATTATAATTTTAATTGCTCCGCTTAGTTAGTTTTTTATTTTATTTTATTTCTTTCTCATAAAATTAAAAAATTAAAAAATAATAGCTTTGCTGTCATAGGACAACTCACAAATGTTTTTTTCAGGTTTTCGATTTAAAATCTGTAATCTGTAAATATTGTACATTTGTAGTCGAGATCTAATTCTGTGGATAATTGAACATTTAATTTCATAGAATTATTGTTGTATAATATTAGACAATAGACTGTATATATATATTTCAGATTTGTTTATTAGTTTGCTTTAATTGTTGTTTTCATTTAGATTAGTTCATTTAGTTAGTTTTCTTTCGTTTTTCTAGGACTTAGATTGGGCAATGGAGCCACTAAACCCATCGGGGTGGGTCATCCCAAACAACTTGGGTTATTTAGACAACCCCGGACCAGATCCACTCCTCCAGTTGGCGAGCGTTCAATTTCGCCCGTCAACAAGGTCTCGACGGTGGGTGAGCGAGAGTGGCACGGAGTGCGCGGATGTCACCCGGAGCAGGCGATCAGGCAACAATATGTTTTTCATTTTGCATGATAGAAGGTACTAGGACCTTGGCCCTCTCTTATTGTTATCAACATTTTTTTTTATCTTGGCTTGTGAGATGAAAACTACTTGGCTTAACTCTGCATGGGTTCTCGTCGGATTGATTGGTTTTCCTTTATGTTCCTGTCAGATACCCACTACCAAAATCAAATTTTCGTTGGTTTGTGCAGAATTAGAGCCCCCGAATTACCTACGGAGGCTTAGCACAAGCTAGCTCTTTCTCTTTCTCTGTTCCCATGTTATCACGGGTCATGATCACATGTCAAATAATCGTGGTGTGTCTTTGTATTTCGCCCCTCGACGCTACAATGATGTCGAATCGTTCGACTCTGCAACCACCGAACCCCGTCAGGGCTAGCAACAGGCCAATAGGGATGAATCCCTACGGGTTTAGTAGATGGCCATTAGGAACGACCCTATCGCGCGGTTGAGTGGAGTACAGGTGGCGAGAGGGGAAACACGACACAGTGGGCGACGTGACAGGAGACGGGCCCCACTTTACACGCCACACCATTCCGAATCCCCCCCCCATTAAAGGTAGAATGGCAAGGGGGTTTCGAAATTCGCATGAATGTCATTGATCAAGGCGAATTGATCCTGACCGTTCCGGAGTTGCACGTTCAATTCCGGACCCCCCCTCACCGCTAAAGGTAGAACAACAAGGGGGCTCCGGAATGAAGCCTCAGCCGTAGATCTAGGTGGGTGGACCTTGGCTGTTCAGATCTGCTTGCCACTTACCCTAAAGTGCATTCACGCCCCGACTTAAAGTTGACATCTCTTCCCCACATATGACGGTCTTTATAGACCCTGAGATTCCCCGAAGGAATCTCGTCCGTTCATCGGGACTTAACCACATGCTAACATCTCAATATTTATAAGTCGGGATTTATCAAGGAGAGAGCCTGACCTCTTGTCAACGAAACTCCCGAATGCCTGATTCCCGATTTCCCGAAACGGGTGATCTCTTGACACGTAGCCTCCCGAAATTGGTCCGTCCACGACTACTTCGGGGTTTCCACCATGGAACATCCCGATCTCTTGTCACTAGAACTCCCGAGTTCCTGACTCCCGATTTCCCGAATGGGAAATCTCATGACATGTGGCCTCCTTTAATCGGACGACCCAAATCTATTTCGGGGTTTCTACCATGGAAGGCCCCGACCTTTCGTCACCATAACTCCTGAGTTCCCGATTCCTGATTTCCCGAAATGGGTAATCTCTCGACACGTAGCCTCCTGAAATTGGTCAGTCTACAACTACTTCGGGGTTTCCACCATGGAACATCCCGAGTTCCCGACTCCTGATTTCCCAAAATGGGAAATCTCATGACACGTGGCCTCCATTAATCGGACGACCTAAATCTATTTCGGGGCTTTCGCCCTTATCCACTGGGGGTTTAACCCTTGGGTATCTCCTAACAGATCCAACGGCTGTCGAGTTTTCCAGCTGAGATTCGACGGCTTGGACAGGTTCCTAACTTGTGTATTCTCCCCCGACTTCCTAGATGGGGAAAAATCGACGGTCCAGATGTTCTCATGGACCTCGGGGATCTACGATCCCGATATCTTTGCTACCCACGAAGACACAGAAAGGCAAAGCGGTAAGGCATTTAACCCTCTACTTTCTCCTACCAATCTAACGGTCATGGGTGACCACAGATTTCCGCACAGGATCTCGTCTGTCGATTAACACCTATCAAGGTTAAGGTACTCATCTTTCCAGCTTCTTCTTCTTATCTGACGGTCGTGAGTGACCACAGGTTTCCCAACATGATCTCGTCCGTCGATTAACACCTATCAAGGTTAAGGTACTCATCTTTCTATCTTCTTCTTCTTATCTGATGGTTGTGAGTGACCACAGGTCTCCCGACGGGATCTCCTCCGTTGATTCGATACTTATCAGGGATTTATTAAGGCCTTGCACCTTCACATCCTCCTTCTAGGTTCTTGATGATGTTTTCAAGGAGGGTATCTCTATGGGGAGGTTTACCCAGGGTACTATCTAAGGTAGATAAGGGTATCTCTTTCTCGAGAACCAGTCATGAAGTCAGAATTAGATTCGTTCGCATATAAACAACAATTTAAGAGAGCATAAGCCACACGTAGTCTTTCCATATAAACATACAACTACTAGTACTGATCAAGACACCATACATACATTCTTATAATGAAGTCATTCACGATTTCACAGCTTATGATCATAAATGTCAGCATACATATATTTCAAGATGTCAAAGGAAAAACACTTATCAGAAAGTAACACCAGGGGTTATGCAACTGCTGAGAGGGGTGCTCGTTTCCACCCAGTCGTAGGCTCAGCGACTCCCAGCGGATTTACCACTAGCCACCCCCGAGATGAGACCACGATGCTGTGAGACCGCGTCTCTGTTTTCCAGTGACCATGAGCGAAGGTTACTCTCCTTCCTCTCTGCTATCACCCACTCTGCATATAGCCAGAGTTCTCTTGCTCCCCTCGCGTTTTCCCCCAATCGCTTCTACCCCACACCTTATCCTCTTGCAAGGTTGTGTGTGTCGCGATTTCCCTCGCGTCTGGTCAGGCCTGATGGCTCTATGGATGGGCAGTTCACCTCCCCATCCCTCATTAATTCCTGAGGAGCCATCTACCTACCAGCCTGCAAGACATTAAATTCGGGGCCAGCGAGCTGCTTTTGGTTCTCCGGGCCAGTGAAGTCCAAATACGATATTGATTTTTGGTGGAAGTTAATGCCACCTTTCCAGGTGCCTTCCACCACCTTTCTGTAGCCATCGTGGTCTCTTTTTCAGCATATCCCCTCTCAGCAGTCCTGCAAAATAAATTCATAATATTATTCACATTCATCGACCTTTTCCACAAGGTCCATTCACATCACATATTCACATTTTTGAGTTTGCCACAGTTCTTGGCCAGTCCAGTTATTTTTACAAATTGGGGGAAACAGGGTGTTACAATTCCC
>ML814127.1:12611-38814 GCA_009831015.1 Picea engelmannii | reverse complement strand
AGGGGCTATATAACTCAAATTTGAACCAGGGTCAATCAAAACAGACACCAGATGGTTGAAAATCATACCTTCTATTTCCACCACTGAAGCTTGGTGGTCAGCTTGGTTATTATCCAAGGCTACATAAATCTGCGACACACTCCCTACCACATCATTGACTGTGGTAGCTTCCTGAATGTTATAAACTTTCCGATTGTTCTGTTGTCGGTGTGGACAATTTCTTAGGAGATGCTCTTCTCCGCAACCCCAACATTTCAGAGGTTCTCTCTTTGGGTTATCAGTCTTCATTGGTATAGGTCTAGAAGTTTTATTTCCGTCTGATGAGGGAAAGTTCTGCTGGAGTACACTCTGGGCTGGAAAGTTCATTCTGGGGTTCTTCTTGTAGTTCTTAAATCCTAAGGATTTGATTCCCTTTTTCTGAAATCTCGAACCACTCTTCTGTTTCCAGTCTCCATGAGACTCTGCTCGATGTCCATATTGTTCATGACAATATGTTGCCTTTCGAATAATGTCTTCTAAGGTCTTTGGCTCGTCAAATTCAATTCGGTTCTAGTATTCTTTAGGTAGCCCACTGATGAAGCGTTGCACCTTCGCCTTCTCTGCCTTGATGTAGGGTACATATTTCAATACGTCGAGGAATTTGTTGACATATTCCTCTATAGTGAGTTGCCCCAGTTTGAGTTCATAAAACTCTTTAGCCTTCTCGTCGAAATATTTTTCCAACAAATACTTCTTCCAGAAGTACTTCTCAAACTGTTTCCAGGACAGGTCCTCCTCATGGACCCCTTTCATATTCTTAAGATCTTCCCACCAGATGGAAGCTTTTCCATTCAGATTGAAAGTGGCCACTCGGGCCTTCAAATTCTCTGAAAAATCATGGACTCTAAAATATTTCTTCAGTCCAAGTAGCCAGGCCTTGGCTTCCTCTCCCTTCTTTATCTCACCGTCGAAGGAGGGAGGTTTGGCCTTTCTGAATTCCTCAAATTTATGACCCTTGGAAGTCTTTTGCTTCTTCTGTTTTCTTTGAGAATAGGAACTGGTCCTGCTGCTGGAAGAGCCATATGAATCGCCAGCTTCCTTCTCAGAGGAATCGTCTGGCATTAGTTCTTTACCTCTGGGGTGGACCTTCCTTGAGGTGCTCCTCTCAGTATGGTCACTGATACGACCATGTTTCTGCATCTCGGGTTCATGCTGCATTTGTCACTGTAGGTCGGATAAGTTCTGCAATAAAACTGCATTAATTTCAGTTTGTGTTTCTTGTTCTTTCATCATCCTTTCATTGTCGTCCTTTCAGCTTTGCAATTCAACCATGAGACTCCTCACAGTCTCGACTAGATCTGGAGGGGTTCCTATTGCTCTTCTTTCATCAGACTCTTCGTCTCTATTGTGGGAGCCTTCTCCCACCTCTTGGTGAGTCACCATTCTCTGCATCTGTAAATTCCCGCGGCTGATCGTCTGCTTGGCAGAAAAGACAAAATGCTGGTTATTAGTCAAGAGTTAGATACGTTTTAGAACCTGCGCATAAATTCATAACTCTTTCACATGCATACACAGTCGAGTTCTCGTTTCCAAGTTTTGATCCTGGATAGGAGAGTTAAGTTAGGGGGTTACTCCTCTTAGGAGTGCTTCGAATGGAACTTATGCACAACTCGTTCATGAGCCCAATCAGGCCGAGTGTTGTCACCATGCTCTGATACCACTTTGTCACATACCCACTACCAAAATCAAATTTTCGTTGGTTTCTGCAGAATCAGAGCCCTCGAATTACCTACGGAGGCCTAGCGCAAGCTAGCTCTTTCTCTCTCTCTGTTCCCATGTGATCGCGGGTCATGATCACAGGTCAAATAATCATGGTGCCTCTTTGTATTTCGTGCCTCGACACTACAGTGATGTCGAATCGTTCGACTCTGCAACCGCCGAACCCCAGCAGGGCTAGCAACAGGCCAATAGGGACGAATCCCTACGGGTTTAGCAGATGGCCATTAGGAACGACCCTGTCGCGCGGTTGAGTGGAGTACAGGTGGAGAGAGGGGAAACAAAACACGGTGGGCGACGTGACATGAGACGGGCCCCACTTCACACGCCACACCATTCCGGACCCCCCCCTCCCATTAAAGGCAGAATGGCAAGGGGGGTCCGGAATTCGCATGAATGTCGTTGATCAAGGCGAATTGATCCTGACCGTTCCAAAGTTGCACGTTCGATTCCGGACCCCCCCTTCATCGCTAAAGGCAGAACAACAAGGGGGCTCCGGAATGAAGCCTCAGTTGTAGATCTGGGCGGGTGGACCTTGGCTGTTCAGATATGCTCGCCACTTACCCTAAGGTGCATTCGCGCCCCAGCTTAAAGTTGACGTCTCTTCCCCAGATCTGAGGTCATTATAGACCCTGAGATTCCCCGAAGGAATCTCGTCCGTTCATCGAGACTTAACCACATGCTAACATCTCGATATTTATAAGTCAGGATTTATCAAGGCGAGAGCCCGACCTCTTGTCAACGGAACTCTTGAATCCTCGATTCCCGATTTCTCGAAATGGGTAATCTCTCGACACGTAGCCTCCCGAAATCGGTCGGTCCACGACTAGTTTGGGGTTTCCACCAGGGAACATCCCGATCTCTCGTGACCAAAACTCCCGAGTTCCCGACTCCTGATTTCCCAAAATGGGAAATCTCATGACACGTGGCCTCCTTTAATCGGATGACCCAAATCTAATTCAGGGTTTCTACCATGGAAGGCCCCGACCTTTCGTCACCAGAACTCCCGAGTTCCCGATTCTCGATTTCCCAAAATGGGTAATCTCTCGACACGTAGCCTCCCGAAATTGGTCGGTCTACAACTACTTCAGGGTTTCCACCATGGAACATCCCGAGTTCCCGACTCCCGATTTTCTGAAATGGGAAATCTCATGACACGTGGCCTCCATTAATCAGACGACCCAAATCTATTTCGGGGCTTTCGCCCTTATCCACTGGGGGTTTAACCCTCGGGTATCTCCTGAAAGATCCAATGGCTGTCGGGTTTTCCAACCAAGATCCGACGGCTCAGACAGGTTCCTAACTTGTGCATTCTCCCCCGACTTCCTAGACGGGGAAAAATCGACGGTCCAGATGTTCTCATGGACCTCGGGGATCTATGATCCCGATATCTTTGCTACCCACGAAGACACAAAAGGTAAAGCGGTAAGGCATTTAACCCTCTACTTTCTCCTACCAATCTAACAGTCATGGGTGACCACAGATTTCCCAATGGGATCTCGTCCGTTGATTAACACCTATTAAGGTTAAGGTACTTATCTTTCCAGCTTCTTCTTCTTATCTGACAGTCGTGAGTGACCACGGGTTTCCCGATGGGATCTCGTCCGTCGATTAACACCTATCAAGGTTAAGGTACTCATCTTTCCAGCTTCTTCTTCTTATCTGATGGTCGTGAGTGACCACAGGTCTCCCGACGGGATCTTGTCCGTCGATTCGATACTTATTAGAGATTTCTTAAGGCCTTGCGCCTTCACGTCCTCCTTCCAGGTTCTTGATGATGTTTTCAAGGAGGGTATCTCTATGGGGAGGTTTACCCAGGGTAATATCTAAGGCAGATAAGGGTATCTCTCTCTTGAAAACTAGGCGTGAAGTCTGAATTAGATCCATTCACATATAAACAACAATTTAAGAGAGCATAAGCCACACGTAGTCTTTCCATATAAACATACAACTACCAGTACTGATCAAGACACCATACATACACTCTTATAGTGAAGTCATTCACGATTTCACAGCTTATGATCATAAATATTAGCATACATATATTTCAAGATGTCAAAGGCAAAACACTTATCAGAAAGTAACACCAGGGGTTATGCAACTGCTGAGAGGGGTGCTTGTTTCCACCCAACCGTAGGCTCAGCGACTCCCAGTGGATTTACCACTAGCCACCCCAAGCTGAGACCACGATGCTATGAGACTGCGTCTCTGTTTTCCAGTGACCAGGAGCGAAGGTTATTCTCCTTCCTCTCTTCTATCACCCACTCTACATATAGCCAGAGTTCTCTTGCTCCCCTTGCATCTGCCCCCAATCGCTTCTCCCCCACACCTTATCCTCTTCCGAGGTTTCATGTGGCGCAATTTCCCTCACGTCTGGTCAGGCCTGACGGCTCTTCAGATGGGCAGTTCACCTCCCCATCCCTCATTAATTCCTGAGGAGCCATCTACCTACCAGCCTGTGAGACATTAAATTCGGGGCCAGTGAGCCGCTTTTGGTTCTCCGAGCCAGTGAAGTCCAAATACGGTATTGATTTTCGGTGGAAGTTAACGCCACCTTTCCAGGTGCCTTCCACCGCCTTTCTGCAGCCATCGTGGTCTCTTTTTCAGCATATCCCCTCTCAGCAGTCCTTGAAAATAAATTCATAATATTGTTCACATTCATCGACCTTTTCCACAAGGTCCATTCACATCACATATTCACATTTCTGAGTTTGCCACAGTTCTTGGCCAGTCCAGTTATTTTTACAAACTGGGGGAAAGAAGGTGTTACAGTTCCTCAGCGATTATAATGGTGTTATGGTTATAAAAATATTTCTTCTTACTCTGTTGTTGCATGTCGGTATTGGATAAAAGAGATTTTATGACCTCGGCGTTGCCTACCTTCCTTGGTTCTGTGCGATCTACAGTTGTGCCTTATGTTTGTTTTGTCTGCGTTTTTTTGTTAGCATTTCCATGCATTTCAGTGGAAGAAACCCCCTCGATTCAACACCCTCCTCTGCATTTTTTTCTGTTGTATATCTCTGCGATTTTGTGGAGGATACCCACACGAATTTCGACCACTTAATCCTGCGTTTTACCTACCGTTTCCTGCGTTTATGACTCTGTTTGTATCACTGCAGGCGTTTATGTATTACAGTGGGCATTTTTATATTAATGTGGGCGTTTTTATATATTATTGTGGGCGTTTTATATCACTGTGGGCCTTTATATATTACAATGGGCGTTTTTATATTAATGTGGGCGTTTATATATTGCTATGGGCATTTTATATATTACTGTGGGCATTTTATATATTACAGTGGGCGTTTATATATTACAGTGGGCGTTTTTATATGACTGTGGGCGTTTTTATATGACTGTGGGCATTTATATATTATTGTGGGTGTTTTATATCACTGTGGGCGTATTATATATTACAGTGGGCATTTTTATATTAATGTGGGCGTTTTTATATGACTGTGGGCGTTTATATATGACCGTGGGCGTTTTATATATTAATGTGGGCGTTTTATATCACTATGGGCGTATTATATATTACAGTGGGCGTTTTTATATTAATGTGGGAGTTTATATATGACTGTGGGCGTTTATATATGACTGTGGGTGTTTTATATATTACGTGTCTTGATCTTGCTGTACATGAGGTATTTTTCGTGTCAAACGAAAAAAGTGATTGCGCCTTTTGATGTCTGACATCCTGAGCTGGAATCCTATTACCTCCCTTTACATCTTGACTATGTTTCTGATCAGGTAACCCTCTTCCACTGCTTAAATGATAAGCTTTTAGATGTTGTTGTTGTTTCGTCATGTAAATTTTCATAAAGATGGCATTCCACTATTATGGTTCTTGAAGCTCGTATTGATCTTGTTTTATATGATGTTATTCAACTTGTCAGTAAGCGTTGACCTTTATTTAGTTGTCTTAAGTTACATATATCCCTGTCCAAATGTTATATATCTATGATCTTGCTCTTTAAGAAACAATAAGAAAATATTGCTAAATTGGAAAATGAGGTAAGTTATTATAAGACCAATCATTGTGACCCCACTAGTTTTATAAATTATTCTTCTAAAATTCAGAACAAGCTAAACACTCGACAGAGTGATTTTTATGAGAAGGTACAGACATTCCATAACTGGGTCAGCATCATGATGTATCTTCAAAAACGCCTTCTCTACTAGAAGATTCAATAGGAATAGGTTCATTTACAGTTCAATTATGTTGCAAGATGACAAGAATAAATGAGCAGTCTTGATCCATAGGTTGCCTACATGATTGAGGATGAGGTCATTGATATTGATTGTGGCTTAAGCTGTTGGAAGAATTTGGCTCAATAAACTTATGAAAATATGGATTCTAAAATTGATGGAACCACTAAAATATGGCATGTTTAAAAGAGTAATATCAAATTGCAATTTACCTACCTTAGGTTCTATGAATGACTTCTTCAAATAAGATCAACTACTAAAGGAATAAGATCATACTATCTCTCATGATTGATACTTTCTTTTTTTGTTTCTATAATTACCATAAAATAGTTGAAGGAATACATGAAAGTCCCTTCAAGGAATAGTTTTACACTTAAATCCACTTTGTTGAAAGTGGAAAAATATATTAAGAAGTTGAAGAGGAATGTTGCCTTTCTTTGAGGTCCTCTCAATCAACATCGATTTCTACAAACAAATTATATCAATGCCATGGTTGAAGCTTGGAAGCTTTCAATATATCAATGCCATGGTTGAAGCTTGGAAGCTTTCAATGACAAGGACAAGGCCAAAGTTCAATCATTAATTAATCGAAATCAAAAGTTCAAGAAATTAGCAAAAGAATCAATCCAATTTCTTGCAGTTATTTTATTTTTATGTATAAATATGAATATAGAAAATGTAAAATAGGATTCTCGGAACTGAACTGACTGGATTTTTTTCATATTTTTAATGAAAAAAAAAAACTCTTGGCCACTTTTGGAGAAACTGATTATGTGTATCTATGGTAGCTTAAAATTTTCTCGCTCTCATGCATTATTGAATTCTTGTGAGATTGGGTCAATATACTTGGGACTAATCTTGTTCTATTAATGCTATGTTACTTGATCTTTAAAATGGTTTCAACAAATGGGTATGAAGTTCTAGCTTTCTATTATAATGATAAGCTATATTTCATTTACATTAAGCTATATGGGATTTGTGTATGTGTAACACTTTGAACTATTTCATGGTTATTTCTTCATTTATATCAATATATTTCATATCCATTGTGTTTTTCTTTATCTTGGTTAGGAATCATAAATTAGGACTCCACTCGTATATTGCATAGTTAGTTAGAATTTAATAATTTTATTTTTATTTCCATTAAATCATTAAAGGTAACTAGGTTGTGACTAGGTCAAAATCTAGCGAGTTCACTATTCCAAATGAATTAAAGTATAATTGAGACTTTGTGTTGGGTGGGATGTAGACACCTCCATGTTCCTCAGAACAATCGCCAGCCCTGAGACCTTAAATGGTTAAAATTGATGGGAACCTAGGCTTGAGCGTTGCTTATGTGTCTGGGAGGTCCTAACCATTGCAGGGTAGGACGGGCGGGTAGTCAGTCTTTTTATTTGGTCGGTTGATTGTTGTTCTTTACTAGCAGAAGTTGATGTGCGTCTTAGATATTTATGTTGATATCGCAGTTGCATGCGTCATGATGCGTCGTCATGTGGCGGCGCAAAGTATAATGTCTTGTTACCCTTGTACACATGCACACAATTTTTTTTTTTTGCACTTGTTATAAGAGGTTTGTCGGCGTAACGAGGAGGGCTCTACATTTGGTTTGGTAAAAAAAAATGAGGTGTTTTGAATTGTGGAAGTGTTTTGTGATACTTTAATTAGATATTGTTGTGGAATATGTCTGATAAATGTTATGTGAGATAAGCTTTAAATAATCTATTAGTTTGGATAATATAGGATTTTCCACTTAAGCAAGGAATTTTGTAAAATCTAATTTAAAAAAATTTCATGAGTCATATTTATCCTTAACAATTCTATGAAGTTTAAAAAAAGTTTTAATATTCATTTTTCTTAAAATCTTTAAAATATGCTCTTAGATAAATAAGAATATATTTATAAAAGTGTTCTTGAATTATTTATTTATTTTTAAAATATAATAGCATTTAGTTGTTTGGTAAATTTTATTTCCTTTGTATACAAAATAAACATTTATAGTGATGTTTTATAATATTCTTTTAACATGTTTTTCATAAAAAAGTTAATTATGGTTAATATTAATGTGTATATTTATGATGATTTGATTTTAAAATTGATGAAATTTGAAGAATAATTAAAAATTGGACTTTTAATTTTTTATTTTTTTTATCATTCAAAATAATCATTTATGATTACATGTATAGGTAAAGTTATGCTTAACTACAATTCAATTTAACAGAAATTAAAAAAAAAATTGATTTTTCAAAATTTCAAATAAATTAAATTTATTTTGATTTTTCAAAATTTCAAATAAATTAAATTTATTTTCATTTTTCAAAATTTCAAATAAATTAAACTTATTTTAATTTTTCAAAATTTCAAATAAATGAAATTTATTTTGATTTTTCAAAATTTCAAATAAATTAAATTAAAATTTGAAAGTTGATGATAAAAAAATAAAATTTAAAATGATCAACTATGATAAAACTAAGTAAAATCTACAAAATGTGTTATGGGTGTCATCTCGTTCCTTAGTGAAGAACTCTTGACCGCCCTCTCTTTAATTCAGATAACTTACCTGTCTCAAGCTTTAAAGGCGGCGTACGTTCCATTATATAATCAGGACCGGTGGATGTCTAGCATTGAGCTGGGTTTAGGGGGAGATCTTGCTACCGAATGGTCCTCCTATATAAACAAATCATGTGGAGAGGGGATAATACTATCAGATCTTAAAAAAGATGAGCTGAATTGGGACGGAGGCGACCGATCGAGAATTTTTTCAGTTAAAAACTGCTATCACGCTATCCTGTACACTCAAAATTTGCCAATGCAGAGAGGATGGAAGGCCGAGGTTTGGAATTGGGGCACTCAATTAAAGATTATTTTGTTCTTCTTATTGGCTGCCGAAAATATAATCCTCACATGGAGCGTGCTGCTTAAAAAAGGATGGATCGGGCCCGGGTACTGTGTATTCTGCAAACATAATTTAGAAGATATTTCTCATTTATTCATTCACTGTGATTTTACAAAGAGTGTTTGGGCTCACCTTCCACAACAGTTTAATTCTAATCTAAGCTGGAACGAACCTACATTGAATGAGTGTATGGAGTCATGGCTATGGAACAGAGTGAAGTCAAAGATCCTGCCCTTAGTAATGGCTTGGCACATTTGGAAAGAATGCAATTCATCTATTTTCGAAGGTAAGAAAGATTCAGTAATCGTCGTGGTTTTATAAATCCTTGGAGCACTCACTATAAAGTCACGAGATAACAATAAAAAGGCACTGCGACTAAAAGATTTTGTCAGAATTTCTGGGTATACATTGGCTTTTTTTGATGGGGTAGTGGAAGCTGGAGGAAACAACTGCGGTGCAGGAGGGACACTAAAATGCTTAGAGGCTCTAGACTACAGGTGATTTATAAATTGCGATGCAGGGTCAAACACAAAAGCTGAACTAATGGGTGCTTGGGCAACACTCACGATAGCAAATCTTCTGGATTTAAAAAACTTACAGGTTTTGGGGGATTCTAAAGTGATCATCGACTGGCTAAACACAAAAGGAAACCTTCAAGCCATCAATATCGAAGCATGGAAGGCTAGAATTAAAGAGCGGATGGCTGCTTTCGAAGGTATTAAGTTTCAACATATCTATAGAAAAACAAATAAGGAGGTTGATTCGCTCTCTAAGAGAGCCCTTACTTCGCCGAAAGGGAAACTGATCTACTTCACTTGGAACAGCGTAAGTGAGGGCCCTTCTCTTAAGATAAATCTGTTCTAATTTTTGTTTTCAGACGGTGAGAAAGTCTTTGTTATTTTTTGTTGTTTCTGGACAAAGTTTCGATCTTCGAGAAGTTTTTTTTACTGTTATAAGTGAACTCTTTCGAATGGTCTAAGAGTCAGATGTTAGAGACAGTCCTGAAAACTTCCTTTTTGGAGTTTTATTATGGAGAAGGTCCTTTGCAGAGCTGTTTTGTTTTTGAAGATGTAAACATTATTTAATATAATTTTTACGAGTGATTTTTTTACTGGAAAAAGTTTCATTGTTCAACATGTATTTCCCAACTAACTCGGTAGGGAGTGCGTTGCCATACAACCCTTGTTTTTTCTCAGTTATAATGAAATAAAGTTGAAAGAATAATAGAAAACATTACACACCATTTAAAATTATGTAAGATACAAAATATAATATAGTCATTTTGAAATATCAATAAAATAATCATATAGCTATTGTGAAATATTATTAAAATATTTAAATATAGATAAGGTATAAAGGAAAAAACATAAAATAAATTCAAAATTTAAAAAAATGTATAGTCAATACAATAATTAATTTTTAAAAATGTATAGTCAATGCAATAATTGATTTATAAATAAAGAAAGTTAAGTAAGGAGGAGGGGTTGGAGATAAGGTTAAAGAGAAAAAGGAGGAGGATGGGTTGGAGATAAGATTAATTAGATAAGAGTGTGAATTGAATGAATGAAGAAGAGAAGAGAAGAGTATAGATGAAGATTACTCAAAAAGGGGCAGTGGCAGATTAGAGTTAGATAGGAAAACAAAAGAAGAAAAAGAGTTTATAAATCTAGAAAATAGAGTAAGGAATTCAAAGAAAATAGTAAGGAATTTAGGAATCTATGAGAAAGAGGGAGAAGGCTCAATGACTTAATAGATAGTGGATTTCTAGGATTGGCTAAGTTAGGAATAATAGGATTGGCTAAATTAGGAATAATAGGATATCGATGCAAGGATTTTGGTTTGGTCAAAACAAATGAGGTGTTTTGAATTGTGAAAGTGTTTTGTGATACTTTACTTAGATATTGTTGTGGAATATGTTTGATAAATGTTATGTGAGATGAGCTTTAAATAATCTATTAGTTTGGACAATATAGAATTATTTACTCGAACAAGGAATTTTGTAAAATCTAATTTAAAAAAATTTCATGAGTCATATTTATCCTTAACAATTCTATGAAGTTTAAAATTTTTTTTAATATTCAATTTTCTTAAAATCTTTAAAATATGATCTTAGATAAATAAGAATATATTTATAAAAGTGTTATTGAATTATTTATTTATTTTTAAAATATAATAGCATTATGTTGTTTGGTAAATTTTATTTTCTTTGTATAAAAAATAAACATTTATAGTGATGTTTTATAATACTCTTTAAACATGTTTTTCAAAAAAAAGTTAATTATTAAATCCATGGTTAATATTAATGTTTATTAGAATTACATTTATGATGATTTGATTTTAAAATTGATGAAATGTGAAGAATACTTAAAAATTGGATTTCTATTTTTTTTTGGTTTTTTTTTATTCAAAATAATCATTTATGATTACATGTAAAGGTAAAGTTATAGTTAACTACAATTGACTTTAACAGAAATTAAAAAAAAAATGATTTTTCAAAATTTCAAATAAATTAAATTTATTTTGATTTTTCAAAATTTCAAATAAATTAAATTAAAATTTGAAAGTTGATGATAAAAAAATAAAATTTAAAATTATCAACTATGATAAAACTAAGTAAAATCTACAAAATGTGTTATGGGTGTCATCTCGTTCCTTAGTGAAGAACTCTTGACTGCCCTCTCTTTAATTCAGATAACTTACCTGTCTTAAGCTTCAAAGGCGGCACACATTCCATTATATAGTCAGGACCGGTGAATGTCTAGCATTGAGCTGGGTTTAGGGGGAGATCTTGCTACAGAATGGTCCTCCTATACAAACAACCTATGTCGAGAGGGGATAATACTATCAGATCTTAAAAAAGACGAGCTGAATTGGGATGGAGGCGACCGGTCGGGAATTTTTTCAGTTAAAAATTGCTATCATGCTATCCTATCCACTCAAAATTTGCCAACGCAGAGAGGATGGAAGGCTGAGGTTTGGAATTGGGGCACTCAATTAAATATTATTTTGTTCTTCTTATTGGCTGCCGAAAATAGAATCCTCACATGGAGCGTGCTGCTTAAAAAAGGATGGATTGGGCCTGGGTACTGTGTATTGTGCAAACATAATTAAGAAGATATTTCTCATTTATTCATTCACTGTGATTTTACAAAGAGTGTTTGGGCTCACCTTGCACAACAGTTTAATTCTAATCTAACCTGGAACGAACCTACATTGAATGAGTGTATGGCATCATGGCTACGGAACAGAGCGAAGTCAAAGATCCCGCCCTTAGTAACGACTTGGCACATTTGGAAAGAATGCAATTCGTCTATTTTCGAAGGTAAGAAAGCTTCGGTAATCGTTGTGGTTTTATAAATCCTTGGAGCACTCACTATGAAGTCATGAGATAACAATAAAAAGGCACTGTGACTAAAAGATTTTTTCAGAATTCCTGGGTATACATTGGCTTTTTTTGATGGGGCAGCGGAAGCTGGAGGAAATAACTGCGGTGCAGGAGGCACACTAAAATGCTTAGAGGCTCTAGACTACATGTGGTTTATAAATTGCGATGTAGGGTCAAACACAAAGCTGAACTAATGGGTGCTTGGGCAACACTCACGATAGAAAATCTTATGGATTTAAAAACCTTACAGGTTTTGGCTGATTCTAAAGTGATCATCGACTGGCTAAACACAAAAGGAAGCCTTCAAGCCATCAATATCGAAGCATGGAAGGCTAGAATTAAAGAGCGGATGGCTGCTTTCGAAGGTATTAACTTTCAACATATCTATAGAGAAACAAATAAGGAGGTTGATTCACTCTCTAAGAGAGCCCTTACTTCGCCGAAAGGGAAACTGATCTACTTCACTTGGAACGACATAAGTGAGGGCCCTTCTCTTCAGAAAAATCTATTCTAATTTTTGTTTTCAGATGGTGTGAAAGTCTTTGTTATTTTTTGTTGTTTCTGGACAAAGTTTCGATCTTTGAGAAGTTTTTTTTACTGTTATAAGTGAACTCTTTCGAATGGTCTAAGAGTCAGATGTTAGAGACAGTCCTGAAAACTTCCTTTTTGGAGTTTTATTGTGGAGAAGGTCCATTGCAGAGCTGTTTTGTTTTTGAAGATGTAAACATTATTTAATATAATTTTTACGAGTGATTTTTTTACTGGAAAAAGTTTCGTTGTTCAACATGTATTTCCCAACTAACTCGGCAGGGACTGCGTTGCCATACAACCCTTGTTTTTTTCCCAATTATAATGAAATAAAGTTGAAAGAATAATAAAAAACATTACACACCATTTAAAATTATGTAAGATACAAAATATAATATAGTCATTTAGAAATATCAATAAAATAATCATATAGCTATTGTGAAATATTATTAAAATATTTAAATATAGATAAGGTATAAAGGAAAAAACATAAAATAAATTCAAAATTTTTAAAAATGTATAGTCAATGCAATAATTAATTTCTAAAAATGTATAGTCAATGTATTAATTGATTTATGAATAAAGAAAGTTAAGTAAGGAGGAGGGGTTGGAGATAAGGTTAAAGAGAAAAAGGAGGAGGATGGGTTGGAGATAAGGTTAATTAGATAAGAGTGTGAATTGAATGAATGAAGAAGAGAAGAGAAGAGTATAGATGGAGATTATTAAGAAGGGGTAGATTAGATTAGAGTTAGATAGGAAAACAAAACAAGGAAACGAGTTTATAAATCTAGAAAATAGAGTAAGGAATTTAGGAATTCAAAGAAAATAGTAAGGAATTTAGGAATTTATGAGGAAGAAGAAGGTTCAATGACTTAATAGATAGTGGATTTCTAGGATTGGCTAAGTTAGGAATAACAGAATTGGCTAAATTAGGAATAATAGGATATCAATGCAAGGATTTTGGTTTGGTCAAAACAAATGAGGTGTTTTGAATTGTGGAAGTGTTTTGTGATACTTTACTTAGATATTGTTGTGGAATATGTGTGATAAATGTTATCTGAGATGAGCTTGAAATAATCTATTAGTTTGAACAATATAGGATTTTCCACTTGAGCAAGGAATTTTGTAAAATTTAATTTAAAAAAAATTCAGGAGTCATATTTATCCTTAACAATTCTATGAAGTTTAAAAAAAGTTTTAATATTCATTTTTCTTAAAATATTTAAAATATGATTTTAGATCAATAAGAATATATTTATAAAAGTGTTCTTGAATTATTTATTTATTTTTAAAATATAATAGCATTTTGTTGTTTGGTAAATTTTATTTCCTTTGTTTAAAAAATAAACATTTATAGTGATGTTTTATAATACTCTTTTAACATGTTTTTCAAAAAAAAAGTTAATTGTTAAATCCATGGTTAATATTAATGTGTATTAGAATTATATTTATGATGATTTGATTTTAAAATTGATGAAATATGAAGAATAATTAAAAATTGGACGTTTAATTTTCTTTTTGTTTTTTGTCATTTAAAATAATTATTTATGATTACATGTAAAGGTAAAGTTATGGTTAACTACAATTCAATTTAACAGAATTTTTTTTTTTTTTTTTTCAAAATTTCAAATAAATTAAATTTATTTTGATTTTTCAAAATTTCAAATAAATTAAATTAAAATTTGAAAGTTGATGATAAAAAAATAAAATTTAAAATTATCAACTATGATAAAAGTAAGTAAAATCTACAAAATGTGTTATGGGTGTCATCTCGTTCCTTAGTGAAGAACTCTTGATTGCCCTCTCTTT
The DNA here is from genome assembly GCA_009831015.1 of Picea engelmannii. Taxonomy (NCBI): domain Eukaryota; kingdom Viridiplantae; phylum Streptophyta; class Pinopsida; order Pinales; family Pinaceae; genus Picea; species Picea engelmannii. The sequence continues at coordinate 24,235 of ML814127.1, read as the reverse complement.
AATTCGGATAACTTACCTGTCTCAAGCTTCAAAGGCGACACACGTTCCATTATATAATCAGGACCGGTGGATGTCTAGCATTGAGTTGGGTTTAGGGGGAGATATTGCTACCGAATGGTCCTCCTATACAAACAACCTGTGTGGAGAGGGGATAATACTATCAGATCTTAAAAAAGATGAGTTGAATTGGCACAGAGGCGACCGATCGGGAATTTTTTCAGTGAAAAACTGCTATCACGCTATCCTATCCACTCAAAATTTGCCAACGCAGAGAGGATGGAATGCCGAGGTTTGGAATTGGGGCACTCAATTAAAAATTATTTTGTTCTTCTTATTGGTTGCCGGAAATAGAATCCTCACATGGAGCATGCTGCTTAAAAAAGGATGGATTGGGCCCGGGTACTGTGTATTGTGCAAACATAATTCAGAAGATATTTCTCATTTATTCATTCACTGTGATTTTACAAAGAGTGTTTGGGCTCACCTTGCACAACAATTTAATTCTAATTTAAGCTGGAATGAACCTACATTGAATGAGTGCATGGAGTCATGGCTACGGAACAGAGCGAAGTCAAAGACCCTGCCCTTAGTAACGGCTTGGCACATTTGGAAAGAATGCAATTCGTCTATTTTCGAAGGTAAGAAAGCTTCGGTAATCGTTGTGGTTTTAAAAATCCTTGGAGCACTCACTATAAAGTCACGAGATAACAATAAAAAGGCACTGTGACTAAAAGCTTTTTTCAGAATTCCTGGGTATACATTGGCTTTTTTTGATGGGGCAACGGAAGTTGGAGGAAACAACTATGGTGCAGGAGGCACACTAAAATTCTTAGAGGCTCTGGACTACAGGTGGTTTATAAATTGTGGTGCAGGGTCAAACACAAAAGCTGAACTAATGGTTGCTTGGGCAACACCCACGATAACAAATCTTCTGGATTTAAAAAACTTACATGTTTTGGGGGATTCTAAAGTGATCATCGACTGGCTAAACACAAAAGGAAACCTTCAAGCCATCAATATCGAAGCATGGAAGGCTAGAATTAAAGAGCAGATGGTTGCTTTCGAAGGTATTAACTTTCAATATATCTATAGAGAAACAAGTAAGGAGGTTGATTCGCTCTCTAAGACAGCCCTTACTTCGCTGAAAGGGAAACTGATCTACTTCACTTGGATCGGCGTAAGTGAGGGCCCTTCTCTTAAGATAAATTTGTTCTAATTTTTGTTTTCAGACGGTGTGAAAGTCTTTGTTATTTTTTGTTGTTTCTGGACAAAATTTCAATCTTCGAGAAGTTTTTTTTACTATTATAAGTGAACTCTTTCGAATGATCTAAGAGTGAGATGTTAGAGACAGTGCTGAAAACTTCCTTTTTGGAGTTTTAATGCGGAGAAGGTCCATTGCAGAGCTGTTTTGTTTTTGAAGATGTAAACATTATTTAATATAATTTTTACGAGTGATTTTTTACTTGAAAAAGTTTCATTGTTCAACATGTATTTCCCAACTAAGTCGGCAGGGACTGCGTTGCCATACAACCCTTGTTTTTTCTCAATTATAATTAAATAAAGTTGAAAGAATAATAGAAAACATTACACACCATTTAAAATTATGTAAGATACAAAATATAATATAGTCATTTTGAAATATCAATAAAATAATCATATAGCTATTGTGAAATATTATTAAAATATTTAAATATAGATAAAGTATAAAGGAAAAAACATAAAATAAGTTTAAAATTTTTAAAAATGTATAGTCAATGCAATAATTAATTTTTAAAAATGTATAGTCAATGTAATAATTGATTTATAAATAAAGAAGATTAAGTAAGGCAGAGGGGTTGGAGATAAGGTTAAAGAGAGAAAGGAGGAGGATGGGTTGGAGATAAGGTTAATTAGATAAGAGTGTGAATTGAGTGAATGAAGAAGAGAAGAGTACAGATGGAGATTACTCAAAAGGGGCACATTAGAGTTAGATAGGAAAATAAAACAAGGAAAAGAGTTTATAAATCTAGAAAATAGAGTAAGGAATTTAGGAATTCAAAGAAAATAGTAAGGAATTTAGGAATCTATGAGGAAGAGGGAGAAGGCTCAATGACTTAATAGATAGTGGATTTCTAGGATTGACTAAGTTAGGAATAATAGGATTGGCTAAGTTATGAATAATAGGATATCAATGCAAGGATTTTGGTTTGGTCAAAACAAATGAGGTGTTTCGAATTGTGAAAGTGTTTTGTGATACTTTACTTAGATATTGTTGTGGAATATGTGTGATAAATGTTATGTGAGATGAGCTTTAAATAATCTGTTAATTTGGACAATATAGGATTTTCCACTTGAGCAAGAAATTTTGTAAAATCTAATTTAAAAAAATTTCATGAGTCTTATTTATCCTTAACAATTCTATGAAGTTTAAAAAAAGTTTTAATATTCATTCTTCTTAAAATCTTTAAAATATGATCTTAGATAAATAAGAATATATTTATAAAAGTGTTATTGAATTATTTATTTATTTAAAAAAAATATATATATAAGTGTTATTGAATTATTTATTTATTTTTAAAATATAATAGCATTTTGTTGTTTGGTAAATTTTATTTCCTTTGTATAAAAAATAAACATTTATAGTGATGTTTTATAATACTCTTTTAACATGTTTTTCAAAAAAAAGTTAATTATTAAATCCATGGTTAATATTAATGTGTATTAAAATTATATTTATGATGGTTTGATTTTAAAATTATGAAATTTGAAGAATAATTAAAAATTGGACTTCTAATTTTCTTTTTGTTTTTTGTCATTCAAAATAATAATTTATGATTACATGTAAAGGTAAAAGGTAAAGTTATGATTAACTACAATTCAATTTAACATAAATTTAAAAAAAAAAATGATTTTTCAAAACTTCAAATAAATTAAATTAAAATTTGAAAGTTGATGATAAAAAAATAAAATGTAAAATTATCAACTATAATAAAACTAAGTAAAATCTACAAAATGTATTATGGGTGTCATCTCATTCCTTAGTGAATAACTCTTGACCACCCTCTTTTTAATTCAGATAACTTACTTGTCTCAAGCTTCAAAGGCGGCGCACGTTCCATTATATAATCAGGACCGATGGATGTCTAGCATTGCGCTGGGTTTAGGGGGAGATCTTGCTACCGAATAGTCCTCCTATACAAACAACCTGTGTGGAGACGGGATAATACTATCAGATCTTAAAAAAGACGAGTTGAATTGGGACGGAGGCGACTGGTTGGGAATTTTTCCAGTTAAAAACTGCTATCACGCTATCTTGTCCACTCAAAATTTGCCAACGCAGAAAGGATGGAAGGCCGAGGTTTGGAATTGGGGCACTCAATTAAAGATTTTTTTGTTCTTCTTATTGGCTGTCGAAAATAGAATCCTCACATGGAGCGTGCTGCTTAAAATAGGATGGATCGGGCCCGGATACCGTGTATTGTGCAAACATAATTCAAAAGATATTTCTCATTTATTCATTCACTGTGATTTTATAAAGAGTGTTTGGGCTCACCTTGCACAACAGTTTAATTCTAATCTAACCTGGAACGAACCTACATTGAATGAGTGTATGGAGTCATGGCTACGGAACAGAGCGAAGTCAAAGATCCTGCCCTTAGTAACGGCTTGGCACATTTGGAAAGAACACAATTCGTCTATTTTCGAAGGTAAGAAAGCTTTGGTAATCGTTGTGGTTTTAAAAATCCTTGGAGCACTCACTATAAAGTCACGAGATAACAATAAAAAGGCACTGCGACTAAAAGTTTTTTTTCAGAATTCCTGGGTATACATTGGCTTTTTTTGATGGGGCAGCGGAAGCTAGAGGAAACAACTGTGGTGAAGGAGGCACACTAAAATGCTTAGAGGCTCTAGACTACAGGTGGTTTATAAATTGCGGTGCAGGGTCAAACACAAAAGCTGAACTAATGGGTGCTTGGGCAACACTCACGATAGCAAATCTTCTGGATTTAAAAAACTTACAGGTTTTGGGGGATTCTAAAGTGATCATCGACTGGCTAAACACAAAAGGAAACCTTCAAGCCATCAATATCGAAGCATGGAATGCTAGAATTAAAGAGCAGATGGCTGCTTTCGAAGGTATTAACTTTCAACATATCTATAGAGAAACAAGTAAGGAGGTTGATTCACTCTCTAAGAGAGCCCTTGCTTCGCCAAAAGGGAAACTGATCTACTTCACTTGGAAGGGCGTATGTGAGGGCCCTTCTCTTCAGATAAATCTATTCTATTTTTTTTTTTCAGACGGTGTGAAAGTCTTTGTTATTTTTTGTTGTTTCTGGACAAATTTTCAATCTTCGAGGAGTTTTTTTTACTGTTATAAGTGAACTCTTTCGAATGGTCTAAGAGTCAGATGTTAGAGGCAGTCCTAAAAACTTCCTTTTTGGATTTTTATTGTGGAGAAGGTCCATTGCAGAGCTGTTTTGTTTTTGAAGATGTAAACATTATTTAATATAATTTTTACGAGTGATTTTTTTACCTGAAAAAGTTTCATTGTTCAAGATGTATTTCCCAACTAAATCGACAGGGATTGCGTTGCTATACAACCCTTGTTTTTTCTCAATTATAATGAAATAAAGTTGAAAGAATAATAGAAAACATTACACACCATTTAAAATTATGTAAGATACAAAATATAATATAGTCATTTAGAAATATCAAGAAAATAATCATACAACTATCGTGAAATATTATTAAAATATTTAAATATAGATAAGGTATAAAGGAAAAAACATAAAATAAATTCAAAATTTTTAAAAATGTATAGTCAATGCAATAATTAATTTTTAAAAATGTATAGTCAATGCAATAATTGATTTATAAATAAAGAAAGCAATAATTAATTTTTAAAAATGTATAGTCAATGCAATAATTGATTTATAAATAAAGAAAGTTAAGTAAGGAGGAGGGGTTGGAGATAAGGTTAAAGAGAAAAAGGAGGAGGATGGGTTGGAGATAAGGTTAATTAGATAAGAGTGTGAATTGAATGAATGAAGAAGAGAAGAGAAGAGTATAGATGGAGATTACTCAAAAGGGGCAGATTAGAGTTAGATAGGAAAACAAAACAAGAAAAATAGTTTATAAATCTAGAAAATAGAGTAAGGAATTTAGGAATTCAAAGAAAATAGTAAGGAATTTAGGAATCTATGAGGAAGAGGGAGAAGGCTCAATGACTTAATAGATAGTGGATTTCTAGGATTGGCTAAGTTAGGAATAATAAGATTGGCTAAGTTAGGAATAATAGGATATCGATGCAAGGATTTTGGTTTGGTCAAAACAAATGAGATGTTTTAAATTGTGGAAGTGTTTTGTGACACTTTACTTAGATATTGTTGTGGAATATGTGTGATAAATTTTATGTGAGATGAGCTTTAAATAATCTATTAGTTTGGACAATATAGGATTTTCCACTCGAGCAAGGAATTTTGTAAAATCTAATTTAAAAAATTTTCATGAGTCATATTTATCCTTAACAATTCTACGAAGTTTAAAAAAAGTTTTAATATTCATTTTTCTTAAAATCTTTAAAATATGATCTTAGATAAATAAGAATATATTTATCAAAGTGTTATTGAATTATTTATTTATTTTTAAAATATAATAGCATTTTGTTGTTTGGTAAGTTTTGTTTCCTTTGTATAAAAAATAAACATTTATAGTGATGGTTTTATAATACTCTTTTAACATGTTTTTCAAAAAAAAGTTAATTATTAATTCCATGGTTAATATTAATGTGTATTAGAATTATATTTATGATGATTTGATTTTAAAATTGATGAAATTTGAAGAATAATTAAAAATTGGATTTCTAATTTTCTTTTTGTTTTTTGTCATTCAAAATAATTATTTATGATTACATGTAAAGGTAAAGTTATGGTTAACTACAATTCAATTTAACATAAATTTAAAAAAAAAATGATTTTTCAAAATTTCAAATAAATTAAATTAAAATTTGAAAGTTGATGATAAAAAAATAAAATTTAAAATTATCAACTATGATAAAACTAAGTAAAATCTACAAAGTGTGTTATGGGTGTCATCTCGTTCCTTAGTGAAGAACTCTTGACCATCCTCTCTTTAATTCGAATAACTTACCTGTCTCAAGCTTCAAAAGGCGGCGCACGTTCCATTATATAATCAGGACCGGTGGATGTCTAGCATTGAGCTGGATTTAGGGGGAGATCTTGCTATTGAATGGTCCTCCTATACAAACAACCTTTGTGGAGAGGGGATAATACTATCAGATCTTAAAAAAGACAAGCTGAATTGGGAAGGAGGCGACCAGTCGGGAATTTTTTCAGTTAAAAACTGCTATCACGCTATCTTGTCCACTCAAAATTTGCCAACGCAGAGAGGATGGAAGGTCGAGGTTTGGAATTGGGGCACTCAATTAAAAATTATTTTGTTCTTCTTATTGGCTGCCGAAAATAGAATCCTCACATGGAGCGTGCTGCTTAAAAAAGAATGGATCGGGCTCGAGTACTGTGTATTGTGCAAACATAATTCAGAAGATATTTCTCATTTATTCATTCACTTTGATTTAACAAAGAGTGTTTGGGCTCACCTTGCACAACAGTTTGATTCTAATCTAAGCAGGAACAAACCTACATTGAATGAGTGTATGGAGTCATGGCTACGGAACAGAGTGATGTCAAAGATCCTGCCCTTAGTAACATCTTGGCACATTTGGAAAGAACACAATTCGTCTATTTTTGAAGGTAAGAAAGCTTCGGTAATCGTTGTGGTTTTAAAAATCCTTGGACCATTCACTATAAAGTCATGAGATAACAATAAAAGGGCACTACGACTAAAAGTTTTTTTCAGAATTCCTGGGTATACATTGGCTTTTTTTAATGGGGCAGCGAAAGTTGGAGGAAACAACTTTGGTGCAGGAGGCACACTAAAATGCTTAGAGGCTCTGGACTACAGGTGGTTTATAAATTGCGGTGCAGGGTCAAACACAAAAGCTGAACTAATGGGTGCTTGGGCAACACTCACGATAGCAAATCTTTTGGATTTAAAAAACTTACAGGTTTTGGGGTATTCTAAAGTGATCATCGACTGGCTAAACTCAAAAGGAAACCTTCAAGCCATCAATATCGAAGCATGGAAGGCTAGAATTAAAGAGCGAATGGTTGCTTTCGAAGGTATTAACTTTCATCATATCTTTAGAGAAACAAATAAGGAGGTTTATTCGCTCTCTAAGAGAGCCCTTACTTCGTCGAAAGGGAAACTGATCTAATTCACTTGGAACAACATAAGTGAGGGCCCTTCTCTTCAGATAAATCTGTTCTAATTTTTGTTTTCAGATGGTGTGAAAGTCTTTGTTATTTTTTGTTGTTTCTGGACAAAGTTTCGATCTTCAAGAAGTTTTTTTTACTATTATAAGTGAACTCTTTCAAATGGTCTAAGAGTCAGATGTTAGAGACAGTCCTAAAAACTTCCTTTTTGGAGTTTTATTGTGGAGAAGGTCCATTGCAGAGCTGTTTTGTTTTTGAAGATGTAAACATTATTTAATATAATTTTTACGAGTGATTTTTTTATTGAAAAAAGTTTCATTGTTCAACATGTATTTCCCAACTAACTCGGCAGGGACTGCATTGCCATACAACCCTTGTTTTTTCTCAATTATAATGAAATAAAGTTGAAAGAATAATAGAAAACATTACACACCATTTAAAATTATGTAAGATACAAAATATAATATAGTCATTTTGAATTATCAATAAAATAATCATATAGCTATTGTGAAATATTATTAAAATATTTAAATATAGATAAGGTATAAGGGAAAAAACATAAAATAAATTCAAAATTTTAAAAAATGTATAGTCAATGCAATAATTAATTTTTAAAAATGTATAGTCAATGCAATAATTGATTTATAAATAAAGAAAGTTAAGTAAGGAGGAGGTGTTGGAGATAAGGTTAAAGAGAAGAAGGAGGAGGATGGGTTGGAGATAAGGTTAATTAGATAAGAGTGTGAATTGAATGAATGAAGAAGATAAGATAAGAGTATATATGGAGATTACTCAAAAGGGGCAGATTAGAGTTAGATAGGAAAACAAAACAAGGAAAAGAGTTTATAAATATAAAAAATAGAGTAAGGAATTTAGGAATTCAAAGAAAATAGTAAGGAATTTAGGAATCTATGAGGAAGAGGGAGAAGGCTCAATGACTTAATATATAGTGGATTTCTAGGATTGGCTAAGTTAGAAATAATAGGATATCGATGCAAGGATTTTTGTTTGGTCAAAACAAATGAGGTGTTTTGAATTGTGGAAGTGTTTTGTGATAATTTACTTAAATATTGTTGTGGAATATGTGTGATAAATGTTATGTGAGATGAGCTTTAAATAATCTATTAGTTTGGACAATATAAGATTTTCCACTCGAACAAGGAATTTTGTAAAATCTAATTTAAAAAAAATTCACGAGTCATATTTATCCTTAACAATTCTATGAAGTTTAAAAAAAGTTTTAATATTCATTTTTCTTAAAATCTTTAAAATATGATCTTATATAAATAAGAATATATTTATAAAAGTGTTATTGAATTATTTATTTATTTTTAAAATATAATAGCATTTTGTTGTTTGGTAAATTTTGTTTCCTTTGTATAAAAATAAACATTGTATAAAAATAAACATTTATAGTGATGTTTTATAATACTCTTTTAACATGTTTTTCAAAAACAAAGTTAATTATTAAATCCATGGTTAATATTAATGTGTATTAAAATATATTTATGATGATTTGATTTTAAAATTGATGAAATTTGAAGAATAATTAAAAATGGGACTTCTAATTTTCTTTTTGTTTTTTGTCATTCAAAATAATCATTTATGATTACATCTAAAGGTAAAGTTTGTTTTTTTGTCATTCAAAATAATAATTTATAATTACATGTAAAGGTAAAGTTATGTTTAGCTACAATTCAATTTAACAAAAAATTAAAAAAAAATGATTTTTCAAAATTTCAAATAAATTAAATTTATTTTGATTTTTCAAAATTTCAAATAAATTAAATTTATTTTGACTTTTCAAATTTTCAAATAAATTGTCTCTGAGGTGTAGGACAGTCAGTGACAGAGTGTGTTGTTAAGCCACTCCGTGTTGAAAAGTCACCGGTTCGAAACCTGGGGGGAAAAAAAATCCAACCATGTTAAGGGTTGGTGTGGCTCAGGCCGGGTGCGATCCCCGGGTGATTTTGATGGCTTAGATGCCCCTGAGTCGCGGTTTCTCAAGCCATAGGTTAATCCCGATGCCAACAGGTTCAGCCACATTAACAAACAAAAAAAAATAAATTTCAAATAAATTAAATTAAAATTTGAAACTTCATGATAAAAAAATAAAATTTAAAATTATCAACTATGATAAAACTAAGTAAAATCTACAAAATGTGTTATTGGTGTCATCTCGTTCCTTAGTGAAGAATTCTTGACCGCCCTCTCTTTAATTCGGATAACTTACCTGTCTCAAGCTTCAAAGGCGGCGCACGTTCCATTATATAATCAGGACCGATAGATGTCTAACATTGAGCTGGGTTTAGGGGGAGATCTTGCTACCAAATGGTCCTCCTATACAAACAACCTGTGTGGAGAGGGGATAATACTATCAGATCTTAAAAAAGACAAGCTGAATTGGTTCGGAGGCGACCGGTTGGGAATTTTTTCAGTTAAAAACTGCTATCATGCTATCCTATCCACTGAAAATTTTCCAACGCAGAGAGGATGCAAAGCCGAGTTTTGGAATTGGGGCACTCAATTAAAGATTATTTTGTTCTTCTTATTGGCTGCCAAAAATAGAATCCTCACATGGAGCGTGCTTCTTAAAAAAGGATGGATCGGGCCCGGGTACTGTGTATTGTGCAAACATAATTCAGAAGATATTTCTCATTTATTCATTCACTGTGATTTTACAAAGATTGTTTGGGCTCACCTTGCACAATAGTTTAATTCTAATCTAACCTAGAACGAACCCACATTGAATGAGTGTATGGAGTCATGGCTACGGAACAGAGCGAAGTCAAAGATCCTGCCCTTAGTAACAGCTTGGCACATTTGGAAAGAACGCAATTCGTCTATTTTCGAAGATAAGAAAGCTTCGATAATCGTTGTGGTTTTAAAAATCCTTGGAGCACTCACTATAAAGTCACAAGATAACAATAAAAAGGCACCGCGACTAAAATCTTTTTTCAAAATTCCTGGGTATACATTGGCTTTTTTTGATGGGGCAACGGAAGATGGAGGAAACAACTGTGGTGCAGGAGGCACACTAAAATGCTTAGAGGCTCTGGACTACAGGTGGTTTATAAATTGCGGTGCAGGGTCAAACACAAAAGCTGAACTAATGGGTGCTTGGGCAACACTCATGATAGCAAATCTTCTGGATTTAAAAAAATTACAGGTTTTGGGGGATTCTAAAGTGATGATCGACTGGCTAAACACAAAAGGAAACCTTCAAGACATCAATATCGAAGCATGGAAGGCTAGAAATAAAGAGCGGATGGCTGCTTTCAAAGGTATTAACTTTCAACATATCTATAGAGAAACAAATAAGGAGTTTGATTCGCTCTCTAAGAGAGCCCTTACTTCGCCGAAAGGGAAACTGATCTAATTCACTTGGAACGACGTAAGTGAGGGCCCTTCTCTTTAGATAAATCTGTTCTAATTTTTGTTTTCAGATGGTGTGAATGTCTTTGTTATTTTTTGTTGTTTCTGGACAAAGTTTCGATCTTCGAGAAGTTTTTTTTACTGTTATAAGTGAACTCTTTCAAATGGTCTAAGAGTCAGATGTTAGAGACAGTCCTGAAAACTTCCTTTTGGAGTTTTATTGTGGAGAAGGTCCATTGCAGAGCTGTTTTGTTTTTGAAGATGTAAACACTATTTAATATAATTTTTACGAGTGATTTTTTTACTAGAAAAAGTTTCATTGTTCAACATGTATTTCTCAACTAACTCGACAAGGACTGCATTGCCATACAACCCTTGTTTTTTCTCAATTATAATGAAATAAAGTTGAAAGAATAATAGAAAACATTACACACCATTTAAAATTATGTAAGATACAAAATATAATATAGTCATTTTGAAATATCAATAAAATAATCATATAGCTATTGTGAAATATTATTAAAATATTTAAATATAGATAAGGTATAAAGAAAAAAACATAAAATAAATACAAAATTTTTAAAAATGTATAGGCAATGCAATAATTAATTTTTAAAAATGTATAGTCGATGCAATAATTGATTTATAAATAAAGAAAGTTAAGTAAGGAGGAGGGGTTGGAGATAAGGTTAAAGAGAAAAATGAGGAGGATGGGTTGGAGATAAGGTTAATTAGATAAGAGTGTGAATTGAATGAATGAAGAAGAGGAGAGAAGAGTATAGATGGAGATTACTCAAAAGGGGCAGATTAGAGTTAGATAGGAAAACAAAACAAGGAAAAGAGTTTATAAATCTAGAAAATAGAGTAAGGAATTTAGGAATTCAAAGAAAATAGTAAGGAATTTAGGAATCTATGAGGAAGAGGGAGAAGGCTCAATGACTTAATAGATAGTGGATTTCTAGGATTGGCTAAGTT
>ML814126.1:12024-24103 GCA_009831015.1 Picea engelmannii | reverse complement strand
ATCTTCCTCTTGGAGGTTTATCCCTCCCTTTACATTTGGAAGCTGTAGCTACCTTTGGAAGTCATTACTTCCCTTGAACAATAACTATTGATTATTTCTCATATATTGTGCATGGTGTATTGTGGTGTATTGGTGTAACTCTTTCAGTATCAACAATGTAATGGGATGGATGAGTGGAAAACAAGATGGAAAAGTGGTAATATGACGGGAGTGGACGATGACTTTTCAGAAATCCCCCAAGTGAAAACTCAAAACCTATGGGCACAGGCTTACTAGGGCATCCTGTCATTCCACCCAGACATGGTCAAGTGGACAAGTATAAGATCCAAGCATTTGTTAGAAACAAAAGGTATTAAATGCAACTATCCAAAGGTTTTGAGGATCAGAGTGACACATACCATGATACTCAGACTCATTACCTCATGGAGCAAGAACCATCTCAGATACATGACCAACCCGAAGGTGATGGATGTTGTTGTTGCTGACAAAGTGGAGGCGCTGAAAGGGAGAAAAGATGGGCCCTCCAGGGCCATGCTCAAGTCGATCTGGCTTTCGGTACTCCATGTCTAGGACCTGTGGGCCTCGAGACATAATCTCCTAGTTGTCCCTAAAAGTGGGGGATAACAGGCCAAATATTTAAGGGTTGTACCTTACCTTGTGGGAAGAAGGGTATAAAAGCCCAGAGGGCAAAAGTAGCTGGAAAAAGATAAAAGACAAGAATGAAACATCGAGATGCTTCGCCCAGGGATCCTCGAGAAAGCAGTAAAAAGCTTCTCAGCAAGAAACAGAGGGACCCATAAAAAATAATAACACAAGATCTGGTGAGAGGATAGGGGGTCTCATCATGATCCATCCTATTAGGTCCATGGGAATCTAGTGGTATGACACTACTAGCAGCTGGTCACCACGCCAGGGTGTTATCGCTCTGTAAATTCCCAGAGGTTGTTAGAAGGTAGATGAAATTTATTAGAGGTAACTTTATCTAACTACTTCAAAACTGGGATTTGGCCCTTCTAGTTTCAGAGAGGGATCTCTCTGTAAGATTTGGATATGTTTCAGTTTTAAGATATTAGGCTAGTTAAATAATTAAGACTGTGTTGTTTTGTTTTATAAAATGGCTGAAATATTACTTACGCATCCATTGGGCTATGGGGTCTGTGTTAAGGTTTGAGATCTGAGAACAAATTTTACAAGGTTTCTTCACATGGCAGGATAATGCCAATGTTGGATCCTTTATAAATTAAAATGATGGATAGCAGAAATATATGAGATAATCAACTATAATAAATAAGCATTCAAGAATTTCTTGATCATAATATCAGAAGATAAACATTTAAATCTTTAAAATCCAGAAACAGAGTATACGAAGATAAATTTTGCAACTTTAACTTCTTTTAAATGATCAGATGTAGAAAACACGATGATAACGAAGAAAGATAAACCATTCAATGAAGAGGAGTAAACATCACCAACAGTTAACACACAGGAATCCTGTGAATTTGTCCCTTTTTATCACTGGTAGACCTCTTGGAAAAGATTACAGTGCTTACAGCTTTCTTGGGCGTAAAGATCAACCCTCAATACTTCGAAGTTTGAAGTATTTATAAGAATGATTACAAACAATCCTGTCATTAATGATCAGGATGTGGTGGAATCTAAATCTAACTAACTAGATAGCAAAATACAAAAATATAGGAACTGCTAATGATTTGTCAGATTCTCCATGTTGATTTTGGGGAAGGTTGTTGGCGAGTCATCAACTTGACTTTGACTGTTCCGCATGTTGACTTGGATTGTACACCTCATCTCTTACTCGATCAGAGTGCACAGATCCTCCCATCTCTTTTGACTGGGAACGGTGACTTTTAGTAACCTTCTATAAACTTCATCCATCTCTGTATATTTGGCGAAAGTTGGCTTGATGATGAAAATATACTTGATTTCATGTTGGATACTGAGGTCCAACTGCAGAGTCTCTAAAAATTCCTTGCCTGTTATGCTACCTTGTATTCCTGAAAACTTAGAGCTATCCTTTGCCACCATGGCAATATTTTGCTTGTAGTTGGACAAAGTCATTAGCTTGTCATTTAAAACCAGTAAACTAGGAAGACCTTTATTTTGCAAAGCATCAATCTTGCTAAAGAATCTCTGAACTCCGATATCCATGTTCTAGGCTCTTTCCTCCAATTGCAACATTAGTCTTCTCTTCGTCAGAACTTTCTTAACCTGGAGGATAGTCTCTATCCTATCCTTGATTTCCAGACTTTCCATCTCCTCCTTAGTCTTCAAATTCAGAAACCTGATGATTTCATTTGCCTCTGTGGGCATTTCTCCCAGCTCTCCCTTTGTCCTATCAATGGCCTGCCTGCTCCTCAACACCAATTCATGCTGCTCAAACATGATCTGCACAAGTGGCAAAATTTCTGCCATGGATTTTGAGATATCCATCCAATTGTTCTCCTTGGCTTCTGCTAGTGTTTTGCCCAAAACTGTTTGCTTCTGCAACCGCTGTAGTTCCTGCTTAAGTTTTTCTAATGTGTGCCTTTCAGCGTTGTAGCTGGCCTGGAAAGAAGATTTAAGTTTTTGAAGGTTCTCTATCTCTTGTTTCAGTCTTTTGATTTTTTCTCCTTGTATGGTCATCTCCTCCATTGACTTGGCTAGAGTTTCAGATGTTTCTAGAACTATCACTAGGGTAGCTGACGGAAGTTCTGCTGTGGTAGTTGCTGATGCTATCGCTGTGCTAACTCTTGTGAGGGGGACTACGCTCAGTGGAATGACTTCCATGGGCTCTGTCTGTTCCTTTTCCTTTACTAACCTTTCCAGCTCTACCTCCATTTCCTTGATTTGTTTGTTCTCTTCCATGATTAACTTTAGCATTTCTTTCTTTTGGCCTTTTGTCTCGGCCATCTCTTTGGCCTGTGAGTCTTCAGTAGCTGGAAATTTTAATTGTTTCCTCAAGGATGCTATGTCAACATTGTTTTTCCTTAGCAGTTCTTCAACTACTTTCACATTGGAGGGGTTGTACCCAATTTTAAGTACCAGCTCTTCTAAAGATTTGATCCTGTTGTCCTTTGCAAAAGATGACACTTTCTCCATATTTAGGTGATTTTGAACATTGTTCAGAGAAACCTGCAACTTTGCAGCAGTTGTGGAAGAGTTTTCCAACTTTGAGAAAATCATTTCTCCAGTCTTCCTATGCAAGTCCATCTGGTCAGCGAGATGTAACTCTGCTGCATCAAACTCGAAAGTAGACCTTTTGTAGTCAGAAATTTCCTTTGGTTGAGGCACCTGTGCCTGCAAGAAGGCCATATGCATTCTCCCCTTTTCAGTATCAAAGGCGGAGATCAGTCTAGGTTGTGTTGCTGATGTTTGTTTCTAGAATTGGACATAGGTGCTGCTGGTCAACATCTCATTCTTTTTCTTAATCAGATTGTATTTCTCAAAAATGCTTAGTCCTGCGGATCCTTGTGGTGGTTGAGTGGTCAAGGTGGTGTCATTATGCTTCTTTGATGAAGAGGTATACATCATTTGTTGACTGCTTGAGAACAATGGTGAATGTTCTCCCTCTGCTACTTTGGTAGACTGAGTCTCTTCTCCCCTAGATTTGTCAGGGGTATGACTGGTCTTGGGCTTTTTCCTATAAACCCATAAATCCTCTGCTGAGACTTCAGTGACTGACGGGGAGACTTCCTTTCTGGGCCTCTTCTCTGTTGGTACCTGTGGAGTAATGGTTTGTGAAACACTGGCTGAAGGAGGCTGTTGTTCTGAGTCTTCCAAAGTGTTCATTTCCCACTCTGTTTGGTTCATGAACTTCTCAATTTCTGGTTTGGGAACATGAGCATATGAAGAGATTTTATTTTTTAGCCTAGTTTTTGCGATAATGCCACAATGATCATAGTGCCATAGAAAACTGATGTTGAACTTCATCTCCTTCAAAATTTTATCGTCCATTGCCCCTGCAACTCAGCTGTTACAGATGAAGGGTCCTATCTGTCCCTTGATCCTCAATTGTTATTTCTTCTTGAAGGCTACAAAATGAATATCATCTGAGTTAATCATTTGCCTAATATATTCCAAGGTGAATATGCGCACGAGAAAATATCTAGGCAATTTGAAGGGAGCTAGCTCGCATCCATAAATTCTAATTTCTGTGTGGTTCTGGTACAGGTACCAGTCTCTGATCTTGGCGAGGTCTGAGAGATGTAGAATTCATTGGATTTCTTCGTTTATTCTTGGTTCTTGTTTGCCGCTAAGATTGCTTACCACTGGGTGGTAAAATTGATCTATGAATTGATTAAAAGTGAATTCGGGTGAATTCTTTCTCAGTAGTGATGTCCAGAATATGACCAGCTATGGTTTGCCATTCTGATCTAGCTTCTGCATGGAAAACAAGAACTTGTCTGTTTGGAAAAACATGAACAAATATGCCAGTATTGAAGAGTACTTGAACATGCTTCCTGTGGGAAACTTGAAAAGTTGTTCGTGGATGTTCTCAGCTAGAAAACTGTTGTAGTCGAACTGCGTTGTGGCCCTTTCCTCGGTAGAGAAAATAGATAGATAACCCAAGATTGGCTCATCTAGCCACTCATTCGAGTAGTATCCAAGTAGACTGCAAAGAGAAGAAATAATTTGATTTCCCTTTGCTGAGAAAATCGATGACTGATATGGGGGATTTGCTTTGGGTAATGGGGCACTCTTAGGGAGAAAAAACTCAAAAATTTGTGCTCTTTGGGGAAAAGACAAATTTTGATACATTTCGGTTAGGATCCCAATGGTAAAAGGAGAAAAGGATTCGGCTTTGGATATTTGCAGCATCTGGTCAATGGCTTTGGGTGTGATAGTGAACAGGGTCTCTCTAGAGGATGAAACAACAACGCTCTGATCGAGAAGGTAGTGTGCCTGGCACTTAAGGGTGAACTCGGGAAAATGATGAATTTGGGGAAACAAATATAGAGGGAGATTGGACTCCCAGAGTCCAATCTCATCACTCTGGTCTGAGAAAGTGTCTCTGAACCACAAGTGTAACTCAACAAAATCAAATTCACATTTGGGCTCTGAAATCAGGTAATCTCTGTCAGCCAGAGGGATCCGGTCAAGGTCGACAAGAGGCAGAAGGAAAGGATTTTCATCAACTTTTGATTGTTTGGACTTTGGTGCCATCACTTCGACTGATACCTATGAAATTTGAAAAAGAAATGACGCTGACTGTAGGTTCCAGGAATTAATGGAGGTTGTGGACGGAAAAAGCGAAGAGAATAATGGTTTCATAGGTGTCTAGATCGTGAGGGATGAAGGAATGGCGAGAAAAACGGGATTATCTAGGAAAACGGGTATCCGTTGGAGGCGCGGGGGACAAGTCAACAAGCTAACGGATATATTTTCCTGTATTAGTTATCCAACGGGTACCTTGGATATGAGGTGGAAAGTAAAGGATGGGTGACGGGTGCGCGAGGATGATGTGGAAGGCGGTGATTGGAGGATAAGTGAATGGGATATGACATGTGACGGGTGAGTGGGGGAAAGTACGTTGGCGAACTAATGAGACATGACTTATAAACAGTGGTAATGGAGTGTGATGTCATGGGACGACGGTGGTATGGGAAAATGGTATGGCGATTTACTCGAAGCGGTGGTAGGCAGTAATTGGTTTAGAGCAAGGGGGTTCTGAGTTAACACAATGGTGACACGTTAGGATGGGGCCCGCTGGGAAATACCACCAGCTCCGATCCCCCCCCACCATTAAAGGTATAATGGTCGGGGGGGGGTCTGATATTACTTATCGATCGTCGATCTGAGCGTCGTTTGCTCAGCCGTAGATCTTGGCGCACTCTTTAACCATGGGGCGTGAATCATATTTCATTGCGGAAACTTAGGATAGTGCCATTTTGTGGGTTTTTTGCGTTGCTCCCTTTTCATTTTGCCACCAAGGGGTTAGAACACAACCTTCTAACATCAAAACAAAGATCCTCACCTATCTTTGAGCTTGTTTTATTGAAAGGAAAGACAACTAACCTATATTCTAATCTATTTACCTAAAACATTTAATCCAGATTAGATTGTTGGGCTAAAAATTACTCTATCCTGGGGCTATTTGATCAAGTTTGAACAATTTGATCAAATTTATTCACTAACTAACCTAACCTAAGATTAAACAATTCAGCCAAGCTTTATTCACTAATCCTATCAACATAAATTCAAAAAGAATTGACCATGGTTAAACTGTATGGATCAAGCCATTATTATTGCATGGGGACTAATCCATTTTCTTTTATGCCCTCTTTTATTCTTTTTATTTTCTTTCTTTCTTTTTTATTTTCTTTTGAACATAATTTGCAAAATGAAATATTATTTACATCCAAAATATAACAAGAGTAAAAATTTCCAGTCACCAGTTGTTCCTATGAAACATAGGGTTATAACACATGATAGTGGCTCTTGGTGGCATATCCAAGAGAAAGGAGGTCTCATCACGAGCCAACCTTCTCATTTCTGTGAAATGCTTGTGGGTAACATTGCCACCACTGGTCACCACGCCAGGGCAGTGTCCCTTAACTAGCTTCTTGAAGAAAAAGCAATAAAAAAAAAGATAAAAGGCATGAATGGGCTTGGAAACATTTGCATCCATGACAGGTGCAACTCACCTTCTACAGAGGCACCCACAGTTAAGCCATACATTTCCCTGCTATCACTACACCCTTTCCCAGACATCCCTTATCCACTTCATCCACTCACATGGCTTGGATTTGATATCTCCCGAAAATACCACACATCCAGTGAGCATTAGCCCAATAGGACATCCTAGCATTTACTCCAAGCTTGGTTTGTAGATTAGTATAATGTCTTTGAGCACTTGTCAAGGTAAGAGGGGTTTCATGCACATGTTTAATAAACTTGATGATTAGATGTGATTGACATTGCTATGATCCCTATGACTTATGAGCCCATGGAGGGCGTATCTGTTGATGTGCAGGACCATACGCGATGGACAGGTACACATGGGGAGATGATTAGTTCGGACCTCCATGGGGCTGAAAGCCCATCAGATGGATGCCGAGACCTCAACAGAGGGCAGAGACAAATCAGAGGTTTTTCACCGGAGAAGAGGAGGACGTTCCACCAGAGGCAACTTAGCAGACCTGTACCCAGGGGGGTTGTGCCCTTTCCACTATGACGTTGGGCTTGGAAGGCCCATGACTTCACCGAGGACATCTTATGACGTCATCTAACGCTGTGGAGGCTTTGGGAGGCAGTTATGTGGCAAGTGGCACGTATGGCAGTTTTCAGAGGCAAAAGGAGGCCTAACGTTTTGCTTTAGGAGACCAACGTTGCCCTAAAAGGGCCTAACGTAACCCTAAAAGGGCATGACGTCACCTTTATGCTTGATTAGGGTTTTAATTATGACATTTAATGAAAAACAATATTTTGATGTATTTTTGGCCATGTCGGCCTTTTGTGACCTAAAAATAAAATTAAGGTCATTTCTACTGTATAAATAGAGAGCTAAAACTCTCTTTTTCTGATGGATCTTTCACTCACACTTGTGTGAGGTCTGAAATTTACGCCCTTTTATGGTTTTTGGCCGAAATTTGCTAGTGCGACGAAATTTGCTAGTGCGCACTTGTTGGAGGATTATTTTGGTTATCTTTGGCATTTTTCTTGGTGGAAGGTTTATAAATAGGATTTGGCTTGATGAATACTTGGTAAATGTAAGTGAATACGAGTGTAACTCAACAAAATCAAATTTACATTTGGGCTCTGAAATCAGGTAATCACTGTTGGCCAGAGGGATCCGGTCGAGGTCGACAGGAGGCTGAAGGAAAGGATTTTCAACAACTTCTGATTGTTTGGACTTTGGCGCCATCACTTCGACTGATACCTACGAAATTTGAAAAAGAAATGACGCTGACTGTAGATTCTAGGAATTAATGGAGGTTGTGGACGGAAAAAGCGAAGAGAATAATGGTTTCAAAGGTGTTTGGATCGGGAGGGATGAAGGAATGGCGAGAAAAACGGGATTCTCTAGGCAAACGGGTATCCGTTGGAGGCTCATGAGACAAGTCAACAAGCTAACAGATATATTTTCCTGTATTAGTTATCCAACGGGTAACCCGGATATAAGGTGGAAAGTAAAGGATGGGTGACGTGTGCGCGACGATGATGTGGAAGGCGGTGATTGGAGGATAAGTGAATGGGATATGACATGTGACAGGTGAGTGGGGGAAAGTACGCTGGTGAAGTAATGAGACATGACTTATAAACGGTGGTAATGGAGTGTGATGTCACGGGACGATGATGGTATGGGAAAATGGTATGGCGGTTTACTCGGAGGGGGGCAGGCAGTAACCGGTTTAGAGAAACGGGGGTCCGAGTTAACACAGTGGTGACATGTTAGGATGGGGCCCACTGGGAAATACCACCAACTCGAACCCCCCCCCCCACCATAAAAGGTATAATGGTCGGTGGGGTCCGATATTACTTGTCGGTCGTCAATCTGAGTGTCATTTGCTTAGCCGTAGATCTTGGCGCACTCTTTAACCATGGGGCGTGAATCATATTTCATTGCGGAAACTTAGGATAGTGTCATTTTGTGGGTTTTTTGCGCTGCTCCCTTTTCATTTTGCCACCAAGGGGTTAGAACACAACCTTCTAACATCAAAACAAAGATCCTCACCTAACTTTGAGCTTATTTTATTGAAAGGAAAGACAACTAACCTATATTCTAATCTATTTACCTAACACATTTAACCTAGATTAGATTGTTGGGCTAAAAATTACTCTATCTTGGGGCTATTTGATCAAGTTTGAACAGTTTTATCAAATTTATTCACTAACTAACCTATCTACTTGGCTAAGATTAAACAGTTCAGCCAAGCTTTATTCACTAATCCTATCAACATAAATTCAAAAAGACTTGACCATGGTTAAACTGTATGGATCAAGCCATTATTATTGCATGGGGACTTATCCATTTTCTTTTATGCCCTCTTTTATTCTTTTTCTTTTCTTTCCTTCTTTTTTATTTTCTTTTGAAAATAATTTGCAAAATGAGATATTATTTACATCCAAAATACAACAAGAGTAAAAATTTCCAGTCACCAGTTGTTCCTATGAAACATAGGGTTATAACACAGGGTAGTGGCTCTTGGTGGCATATCCAAGAGAAAGGGGGTCTCATCACGAGCCAACCTTCTCATTTTCGTGAAATGCTTGTGGGTAACATTGCCACCACTGGTCACTACGCCAGGGCAGTGTCCCTTAATTGCTTCTTGAAGAAAAAGCAATAAAAATAAAGATAAAAGGCATGAATGGGTTTGGAAACATTTGCATCCATGACAGGTGCAACTCACCTTCTACGGAGGCAACCACAGGTAAGCCATACATTTCCCTGCTATCACTACACCCTTGCCCAGACATCCCTTATCCACTTCATCCACTCACATGGCTTGGATTTGATCTCTCCCAAAAACACCACACGTCCAGTGAGCATTAGCCCAATAGGACATCCTAGCGTTTCCTCCAAACTTGGTTTGTAGATTAGTATAATGTCTTTGAGCACTTGTCAGGGTAAGAGGGGTTTCATGCACATGTTTAATAAACTTGATGATTAGATGTGATTGACATTGCTATGATCCCTATGACTTATGAGCCCATGGAGGGCGTATCTGTTGATGTGCAGGGCCATACACGATGGACAGGTACACATGGGGAGATGATTAGTTCGGACCTCCATGGGGCTGAAAGCCCATCAGATGGATGTTGAGACCCCAACAGAGGTCAAAGACAAATCAGAGGTTTTGCACCAGAGAAGAGGAGGACGTTCCACCAGAGGCAACTTAGCAGACTTGTACCCAGGGGGGTTGTTCCCTTTCCAGTAGGACGTTGGCCTTGGAAGGCCTATGACTTCACCGAGGACATATTATGACATCATCTAGCGCTATGGAGGTTTTGGGAGGTAGTTATGTGCCAAGTGGCACGTGTGGCAGTTTCCGGAGGCCCAAGGATGCCTAACGTTTTGCTCCAGAAGACCAATGTTGCCCTAAAAGGGCCTAAGGTCACCCTAAAAGGGCATGATGTCACCTTTATGCTTGATTAGGGTTTTAATTATGACATTTAATGAAAAACAATATTTTGATGTATTTTTGGCCATGTCGGCCGTTTGTGACCTAAAAATAAAATTAAGGTCATTTCTACTGTATAAATAGAGAGCTAAAACTCTCTTTTTCTAATGGATATTTCACTCACACTTGTGTGAGGTCTGAAATTTACACCCTTCTATGGTTTTTGGCCGAAATTTGCTAGTGCGTACTTGTTGAAGGAGGATTATTTTGGTTATCTTTGGCATTTTTCTTGGTGGAAGGTTTATAATCAGGGTTTGGCTTGATGAATACTTGGTAAATGTAAGTGAATTTCTGCAATCCTTCCCTTACTTGAATGGTTATAGTGTTTTATTTGCATTTTGTTAATGAAATTGCTGGAATAAACCCTAGGAAATAAGCACATGTCGGTGTCCTTATTTTAATTCCCTACTAGATTATGCGAAGGAGTCGTTTTATTTGTTGAAGACAATGCTAGGGCCTTGCCATTGCAACACCCTATCATTTTCTCTTCACCCTAGTCATTTTTACTTTTTTATTGAGCTAAAGAAGGAGGAAAACGTGCTAAGTCCTAGGGTTGCCTACACCTTAGTAAGTCGTTTTCCCCTAGGGTTTGATGGTTGAAGCCTTGGCTTACCAACACTTCATCCATCAAATTCCTCTTGTCTTTGGCCCTGCTATTATCATCGGGTTCCTTCAATTCTTGCCTCTATCGTTTGACTCTATTTGCCCTATGAATGCACTGATCTAAGACTTCTTGCTTGAGTGCTTTGATCACAACCTTCAAACATCCAATATCTATGAACAACTACTAACACACTCTAACCCTAGCTTAGATGGATTTGCTAACCCTATTGCTGCTATTATCCATTTTAGTTATAGTCATACTTTGCATCAATTAATGTTTCTTCAATCAATTGAAATATTGGATAATATATAGTAGTCCTTGCTTCTAATGAATGTTGGTATTGTGACATTGATGATAAATCATTTGTGTTCATTTTGAAACTTCTTTAAAGAATTCATTGTGAAGTAACGTATTCTGATTATTGCTACTATACATCTTTAATTGCTTCATCAATATATTAGTCAATTGCTTTATTTGAGAAAGTCTCCAATTATATGAAGTACTAACCAGCAAGTGACCTTGCAAATATAGTTTCATGTTGCTTTGTTTCGGGTAGGTATATTTATGGTTCTTATTATATTTTGTTGACTGTTTAGCCAGACTTTCTGATCGGTGATGACTTGTGAGAGGGAAACTTTTACCTTGTCCTTTACCCTTTACCTTCTCAAAACCCCAGGTCACCAGGGATGTCTCCCCTCGGCCTACCACCCTAGATAGAAAGAGACATCCTATTGAGGTGGCAGTGATAGGATAGTCTCTTGTTACGTCAGTTTGTTTTCTTTTACCTTTCCTTTACTTCTAAATACAAACTGCGCGATAACATGTCCAAAACACCATTAATTCATAAAAGGAAACCTCACAAAATAGCACATTTAATATCATATTTTTTCAAGTAGCACTTAGGTGAAATAGTAATGTTTTAATCTTTAATCTAAATCTGCTATGTACTTTAATTTGTAGCATACCTATAACAACAATGATTTTTCAAAGTACGAGAAAATTGCTCATATTACATCAATTTTGAGGCAGACCCTTAGGCCTATGTGTTATACCAGCAATACAAGTGAAACATTAGCCTCCAAAGTAAGTCATTTAAGTATTAACTTGATCCTAAGAGCACAAATTGAGTGAAACTTCTAAGATAAAACCATGACATTGTCATATTACAACAAGAAATTGCAAAGTATAAAAGACATTAAGCACCAAATTTCAAGTCACTTAAGAATTTATACCATTGATTTATTGTGTATAGAGATTTGGATTAGAAATCAAGTACAATGTTCATCATAATTGAATATAAAATGTACCAAACCCTTATCCAATGAAGTATGAATTTGCAGCACATTTAAACCCTTAA
>ML814125.1:215964-229879 GCA_009831015.1 Picea engelmannii | reverse complement strand
TAAGTACATCATCCTTCTTCTCTTGTCCATTCAATACTTTAGAACTAGGGAAAGAGTAGTATTCTGTCTCAGTTTGTTCCAGATCCAGGTGGATCTGTGGAGATTGGTCTGTGTCTGCACTCACGAATTTATCCTAGAACAGCATTGATGGCAACAAGGGCACCCAGACCTGTTCTTTTCTCCCCCTTTGACATCAATGTAAAAGAAAACACGCTCCCCCTAAGTTGTTGTAGTATTTTTAGGAGGTATCAGATATGAAACCAATACAAGACTCCCCCCTAACAGGATGGACTCTCTTAGGTGTGAGATGAAATGACACCCAGCTTCTATCGAAGATATTCAAATGGTGTCTTAGCTAGGGGTTTAGTAAAGATGTCTGCAATTTGTTCTATGGTTGGAATGTAATGGACCTGAACAATCTGATTGGTGACCTGCTCTCTCAGAAAATGATATTTTATGGGAATATGCTTGGTCTTGGAGTGGAATACAGGATTCTTAGACACACTGATGGCACTTGTGTTGTCACAATGAATTGGGATCGGTGCAACGTATTTTACTTCCAAGTCTACAAGTGTCTGAATCATCCATAATCCATAATACCTGAGTGCAACAGGTAGCAATAGCAATACACTCTGCCTCTGTAGTTGATAAAGAAATGGAACCCTACTTTTTACTAAGCCATGCTACTAAAGAGTCACCCAGGAAGAATGCTCCTCCACTGGTGCTTTTTCTCTCATCCACACAGTTTGCCCAATCTGCATCTGAATAAGCAGTTAACTAAAAAATTTGGATTTATGGGATACCACAGACCATAAATCATTGTTTCTTTCAAATGCTTGAATATCCTTTTGACAGCTTGCATGACTCTGTTTAGGTGCAGCCTGATATCTTCCTACCATTCCTACAGCATGCATTATGTCTGGGAAAGATGTAATGATGTACAACAGACTGTCTATCATTGATCTATATGAGCTTTGATCAACATCAGGTGAGTCATCATCCTTGCTTAATTTACATCCAGTAACCATAGGTGTACCCATAGGTTTAGAATCTTCCATTTGAAACATTTTCATCATTTATCTTAGATATTTTTCTTAAGAAATGAACATCCCTTCAGTCCGCTGAGTAATTTGCAAACCAAGAAAAAATGGCAGTTCTCCTATCATAGACATTTCAAACTCAGACTCCATGGCAGAAGCAAACCATTGTACCAATGAATCCTTATTACATCTGAAGATGTTGTCATCTACATAGACCAATACGATAAGCAGATCATTGTCCTCTATAGATTGTTGTCAATTGTTCCTCTCTTGAACCCTTTGTCTTTGAGATACGTATCCAGTCTGTGATACCAAGCTCGAGGGGCTTGTTTTAACCCATATAAATCTTTCTTCAGCTTGCATACTAAGTCAGGGTTATCAGCCAATTCAAAACCCTTTGGTTGTTCCATATAGAATTCTTCACTTAAATCTCCATTTAGAAAAGGTGACTTGACATCCATTTGATAGACTTTAAACCTTTTATGACAAGCATAGGAAAGAAACATTCTGATAGCTTATAATCTTGCTATGGGTGCAAATGTTTCATCAAAATCGAATCCTTCTATCTGAGCATATCCTTTACAGACCAACCTTGCTTTGTTCCTGACAACTTGTCCCTGCTCATTCAACTTATTCTTAAAGATCCATTTGGAGCCAATGACATTTTTACCTTCAGGTCTATGAACCATCTCCCACGTGTTTTTTTTCTCAATCTGATCAAGTTCATCTTTCATTTATTTAACCCAGTGGTCATCTTTGTTGGCTTCATTAAAATTCTTGGTTTCTAGCATGGATATAAAATCTATATGAGATTGTTCGGTGTTTTTTATTAGCTTTCTCCTGGTTTGTACACCTTTGTCTTTTTCTCCAATTATCTGACTTGCAGGATGATTTTTTTGAATGATTCTAGAGGAGGAATTTGTAGTTGACTGTTGATTTGAGTCTGTCTGAGTGTCTGAGTCTTCATCTGATTTAGAGTCTTCATTTTTCAATTCTTGGAACTGTTGATCTTCAATTTTAGTTGCGTCTTCTATAGAAGACTCATTGTTGTACAACTCTCTTGCTGGGATTCCTTCATCAACTTTTACATCAATACAGTCAACCATTTTATGCAGCCTCTTATTATAGCATCTATATCATTTACTGCTTGTAGCGTACAATAAGAAGATACCTTCATCAGCCCTGTCATCATATTTTCTGAGGTTCTCATCATTATTCTTTATGTAGCATTTACTCCCAAAGACTTTGAAGTGTTTAATTGAAGCAGGTTTTCCGAACCACAGTTCATAAGGTTTCTTTTCACTTTGTGGTCTGAGGTGAGCTTTGTTAAGAACATGGAATGTTGCGTGTATTGCTTCTACCCAGTAGAACTGCCTAATGTTTTTCTCATTCATCATTGACCTGGCCATTTCCTGCATTGTTATGTTTTGCCTTTCAACAACTCCATTTTGTTGTGGAGTTCTTGGGATTGTGTATTCTCTCTTGATCCCATGCTCATCACAGAATTCCTTGAAGTCTCTTGACATAAACTCTCCTCCTCGTTCTGATATTACTGCCTTTAACCTCTTCCATGTTTGAGTCTTAGTTAAAGCTTTAAATATTTTAAACTTCTCAAATGCTTCAGCTTTTTCCTTGAGAAAGGAAACCCAAGTAAGTCTAGAGTAATCATCAATAATCAGCATGAAGTAGTTTTCTTTCCCTATGCCTTCTTGTCTTGATGGTCCACATAAATCCATATGAACTAATTGGAGTGGTTTCTTTGTTGAAGTAAAGCTCTTGGACTTAAACTGTGTCATGTTTTGCTTCCCTACTTGGCAAGGTTTACACATTGAATCTTGGGGCTTTGATATTCTCGGAAGATCTTTTACTGCCCCGAGATTTTTGAGTTTGATTAAGTGGTCAAAGTTTAGATGTCCAAGTCTCCTATGCCATAATCATCTTTCATCATTTTTTCTTAGATGACATTCTTCTCTATTCTCTTTCAGTACATATACATTATTTTTTGTCCTTATGCCTTTGGCCACCACTTGTCCTGAGCTTACGGACTTTATCTTGCAGTCCTTGGACGTGAACACCACTTCACATCCTTTGTCACACATTTGAATTACACTGAGAAGATTATGTTTTATCCCATCTACAAGTAGAACATCTTGGACTTTTCCTTTTCCATTACTTAAGCTCACCATCCCTTTACCCTTTATTTTCTCCGGAGCATCATTTCCAAAGGTTACATTTCCTGATTTTCTTTCACTTAGAGATAGAAAATTGTCTTTGTCTCTCATCATATGTTTGGAGCATCCACTGTCTATATACCAAGAGTTCATTTTTATTTGAGTGGAAAAAACTAATCCACACTTGTCACTTTCTTTCTTCTTCCAAAACTTGACATTTTCAGCAGGGGATTTTGAATCTGGTTCATAGTTCCTTAAACGACAGTCAATAGATTTATGTCCAAAGTTATGACAGATGTAGCATTCAATCTCATTGTTCAATAGGTCAAACTTATTGTTGTAGCATTGTCTACTCATTGACTATTGATTATTTCTTGACCTCCTTAGTTGCATGTCCCTAGACTTAATTTGGCAATTTTCAGTCTGTGAAGGTTTGTTACTTGGTTGTATCAACCTTTATTGTGGGAAGTATTTATTCCTTCGAAATCTTAATTGCTCATGTCTAAGTCTTAAGGAACAATTTACATCTTTGTGACCAAAATTAGAATAGTAGAAGCAATAACCGTAGAAAAATTATTTGTACCTGGAAAGTGGTTGTCTTCTTTGAGAAAATTGATTTCTTCCATGCTGATCACATCTTTCAACAGAGAGCGCATTGTTTCTTTGTCCTACAGATTCAGTCTTGGAACCTTTTTCTTTACTCATCCCGGGCGGCTGATTATCTTCCTTTGTTTCTGCAAGTTTGTTGTTGTCATTGGTTGTACTTTTGACAAACTTGATGGGTTCTTCATTTCCTGGCTTACCACTGCTTGATCCCTCTTCATAACCCAAACCGGTTTTCAGCTTTGGATTCCTTTGCTGATTCAGAATGGTGGCTAATCCTTCTGAGGCTTTGATACTTGATAGATTCTGATTGTATAGGGCTTGAAATTTGTCCATCTCTTTACTAGTTTTCACTACTTCTTGTTCTAATGCTTCACATCTTGCCTTCTTTTATGATAACTGTCGTTTCAGAATGTCTTCTATTTTCTTTGCCTCTTCTAATTCTACTTTTAGTACGACAAGGTCTTCATCAGGTTCTTTATTGTCTTTCTTTAACTGTATCAACAATTGTCTTTGCTTTCTGTTCTTAATTCTTAGTTTGTCAATCTCTTCCAGTGCACTGATCAGTTCTCCTTCCATGTCAACCACGGCATCTTCTTCATTAACTTCACTTCATGTGTTGTTATTATCATAATCCTCTATGGCCATAAGTATGAAGTCATTTAGCTTATCTTCAATAGGGGAGTCATTGCCTTCATCATCTGAAGGATCATCCTCATTGTTTACGCAAAGACTTTTCTTCTTAAAGTTATTCTCCTTAAACAAATTTATGTGTTTATGCTTCTCCTCATCATCATATGTCTGATCCTTTCTTTTGTGGGGACATTTATTTGCAAAATGACCTATTCTACCACAGTTGAAACATTTGAAAGGCAGTTTACCTTTCTATTTGCCTGATCCCTTCTTCAGTCTCTTCACAATTTTTTCTTTAATTTCATCGGACTCGGAATCCTCATTCTTGTCTGCTTTGAATGATGCTTCTCTGGAGGTGGATTTATCTTTAACTATTCTCATTTCATAAGAAGTCAATGTTCCTAGAAGTTGATCAAACTCCAAGGTTATTAGATCATTAAGTTCTTCTATAGCACAGACCTTCGGGTTGAACCTATCTGGGAGAGATCTCAAGATTTTATGAACTAAAGAAGGTTCCTCAATTTTTTCACCAAGTGCTTTCATTGCATTTACCATTTCTTCTACTCTGAGAAAGTATTTTCCAACGGTTTCATCTTCCTTCATCTTCAACTGTTCAAACTGTATTCTGTAGGTTTGAAACTTGGCATCCTTTACCTTCTCATTACCTTCATAACTGCTAATGAGTTTGTCCCACATTTCTTTGGCAGTTCCTAGGTGCATGACTTTTATGAATTCTGCTTCTGCAAGCCCACTCAAGATAGCATTCATAGCTTTAGCATTGAAGCTAAATTCTAGCTTGTCCTCCTTATTAGCTAGCACAACTGGCTTTACATAACCAGTATCTACCACATCCCAGACATCTGCATCTAAATCCATTATGTAGGTTCTCATTCTAACTTTCCATAAGGCAAAGTTTGTTCCATTGAACAGAGGGGCCTTATTGGTTGAATTTCCTTCATGGCTTGACATGTTTAAGCTCTAGGATTTACCCTTAGATAAATGGGGCCAGCTCTGATACCAATTATTGGACAACTGAGAGGGGGGGGTGAATCAATTGTTTACCGAGCTTGAACAATTATACTTATTTTTAATTCTTTACAAAGCACTCAATGACAATCACAATGATGCGAGGCAATAAGCAATAGCATATTTAGCATCAGTCACACATATGAGATACACAGAGACAGATTTTCTCGAGGAAACCCATACAGGGTAAAAACCTCTTCTTCTTTATATGATAAGTAATATTTACATTCTTTACATTATCATACATATGAGCACCAATTCATAATGAGACTGAAACCTCTGTTTTGCAAGCTGCTACTTGCTGAGAGCACCAACTCTCTGTTTTCTCTAGCACCAACTCCCTGGTTTCTCTAGCACCAACTAGAAGGAAGCCCCAACTCCTTGGTTTCTCTAGCACCCACTAGAAGGAAGCACCAACTCCGTGGTTTCTCTAGAACCAACTAGAAGGAAGCTACAACTCCCTGTGTTCAAGCACCCACTTGAACCTTTGAGGACACCAGTCCTCCCTAGATCCTCCCTACCACCCTGAAATAATATATGTTACTGAACTTATTACAATGACACAATGTTCAACAATGACTTACCAGTCTCATCACTATTTTGCAAGATTTTGTTGCTCTGTCTACCTCACTATCCTCCTGCACACATCCATTGCACTATTTGTTCTTCTGGTTTTTGTGCTATGTGCACCATTCCCATCCAATGAACTTTTTATCTTCTGTCCATTTTAGCTGCTGCACTCAACCTCCTTCTTCACACCTTCATCACTCACAACAGCAACTGCAAATCACTTCTTTCTTCTTTTTTTCACCTTCTTATGCCCCCTGTGCATCTTGTGCATGCTCTGTATGCAATGGTTCTGTATGCTCTGCATGTCAAGTGCTCTGCCTCTTCAACATGGAAACTCCTTGCTCTCTTTTTGTTCAGCCCATGTGTCCATCATCACTGGGTGTCATCATCACATGCCTTCGCATCCCCAGCAGTTGAGATTCTTCATCTTATGTTATAGTCGAGCTCAACTAATATGTTGCAGTTACAAGCTCCAACGCTCATCCAGCTATCAATTGTCTCCACAAACAGTCTTTATTCCATTGAAAGATTCCTTGTGACTCTTCAGTTCCTATGGAAATCACACAAAAGTATCTTTGAGTCCTCTAGCAGAAACCATCAGTGGTTTCTAGCAGTTACACTGAGAGGTGCAACAGTAGCCCTCCGATCTTCTTCATTTTTAACTGCACGATTGGATTAACTTCTCTAAATCTTGTGACCTCTTGTTGAGCCTTACACGTGTTTCGCATTTTGGCTTTTCGGTAATTCGTCATTAGTGTGATAGAGTTTCTTGCCTGTCCATGTTGCGGTGCCTGAAACACCGAAAAGGATATTAACTTTGTGCACTCTTCTTTACATCTCTTTGATGATGTGACCATCGGATGTGACCATAGCCTTATTCAAAAAATTGCATTTGGCAATTTCACATTTCGGCACTTCGGCATTTCGGCACTCTTGTGGTGAAGTGTTTTGACACTTAACCTCCCGGTATCCAGAACTCCGAAATCGAGTCAGATCAATAGTCCACTATTTCAGCATTTCTCTTTTCGGTGAATCAGCATTTTGTGACTCGGGTTTCACGATTTCGGGACTCCTGAGATGAAGAGTTTTCACTCTTGACTCCTCCAACTCCCGGTATACAAAACTCTAGTATGGAGTCTTTATCATTTCGTGACTTCAGGTTTCACGATTTCGGGACTCCTGTGATACAGTGTCCTGACTCTTGACTTCTCAACCTCCCAGTATCTGAAACTCCGGTGTGGAGTCTTTATCATTTTGCGACTTCGGGTTTCGCAATTTCGAGAGTCCTGTGATGAAGGGTCTCAACTCTTGACTCCTCCATCTCCCGGTATCTAAAATGCCAGTATCCAATGCTCCGAGCGATGCACCTGTTGAAATTTTTTGAGTTTTCGCATTTCGGCACTTTGGGACTCCTGATGTTGAGAGTCTCTGACTTCTCCATCTCCTGGTAACCAAAATATTGGTATCCAATTCTCTGAGTGATGCACTTGTTTCGAATTTTTGGAGTTTTGCATTTCAGTACTTCGAGACTCCTGATGATGAGAGTTTCTGACATCTCCCTATCCTGGTAACCGAATTCTCGGTATTCAATACTCCGAGTGGTGCACCTATTTTAGGTTTTCATAATTTCACATTTCGGCACTTTGGGACTCCTGATGGCAAGAGTCTGTGACTTCTCCATCTCCCGGTAACCGAAATCGTCCTCCTGGTTTCAGGATTTCATACCCCACTTCACCTGGGTCATTAAAGAGCTTGCAGGTTCTCCTGGATCCAACGTCGGTCGGACCTTGGGCTCAGATCTGACGTTCATCAGGAATTCTCAATGGGATCCATCGTTGCATGCTCTGATCTTGTCAAGCTTTCTCTGCAGCATCTTCCCAAAAAAACTTATGGTGCCCGCCTGGCACATTTTTTTGTACTCAAACCATCATCGTTATTGTACTTTCCATCAATGACAAGCATACACTACCTATAAAACATGCCAACAATCTCCCCCTTTGGCATTGATGGCAACAAGGGCACCTAGACCTGTTATTTTCTCCCCCTTTGACATCAATGTCAAAGAAAACACGCTCCCCCTGAGTTGTTGTAGTATTTTTATGAGGTATCAAATATGAAACCAATACAAGACTCCCCACTAATAGGATGGACTCTCCTAGGTGTGAGACGGAATGACACCCAGCTTCTGTGGGAGATATTCAAATGGTGTCTTGGCTAGGGGTTTAGTAAAGATGTCTGCAATTTGTTCTGTGGTTGGAATGTAATGGACCTAAACAATATGATTGGTGACCTGCTCTCTCAGAAAATGATATTTTATGGGAATATGCTTGGTCTTGGAGTGGAATATAGGATTCTTAGACACACTGATGGCACTTGTGTTGTCACAATGAATTGGGATCGGTGCAACGTATTTTATGTAGAAATTTTGATACACTTAATGTATTTCCTGCGATTCTCCTGATCTAACAATTACGCCACTCTTAAATACAAAATATCTTCTACTATTATTCTTGCAGAAAATTAAACCACGATCACAACCACAATCACAAAGTGAAATATCAAGAACACATAACACAAAAAGTTTTACCGGGAAAGCGTAAAGATAAAAACCCCACTATCATTTATTATGTATATCATGAATCATGAAACAATCTCATACAAAACTCTAATCCAAGAGCTCTCAATACAATACAATCATCTCACACTGTCATACACAAATCAGAAAATACATGTGCCAATTCTTGTGTCCAAACAGCTTGCCTCCTCTACACAAACTTTGCAATTCAAATTCTCACAATGATCATTAACGAATTGCCTAGTTTTCACATGCTCATAAGCATATCCACTGCATGTGTGATCAAATCACAACTGATAGCCAAATTGTCCCTTTCACTTGTTATCTCAACTGGGTCTCCACTGGATCTGACATGCATGTAGTTAACCGTGGCGAATCTTCAGTTGCATGTGAGTTCACTGATTAACTGAACTCTCACTAGTGCATGTTTAGTTACAACTAGTACAATTGATCTTAAATAACTTAACTACACTTATAATTTTGTTACAAATCCAACTCACTCAGTTATGAATGAAATAATAGATTAATATTTATTGTCTAATTTAATTAAGGGAAAAGTAAATTAGACACATGTTTCTTGTTGACTTTTCAACACTCCCTCTCAACAAGAAAGAGATTATCCTTCACCCCAATCCTGTCTCTATGATATTTGAATTTGCTCCTGGTGAGTGCCTTCATCAAAATGTCAGCATCCTGATCTTCTGTAGGAATGTATTGAAGCAACATGATCTTCCGATGCACACAATCTTTGAGATGATGATACCGGATATCTATATGCTTAGATCTATCATGAAACACAGGATTAATCGAGAGTTTAATGCAACTATGATTATCACAGTAAATCATTGTCGGATCTGAATGAGAACCAAACAAACCAACCAATATCTTCCTCATCCAGATAGCCTCACATGCAGCTTGACTCGCTGCCATGTATTCTGCTTCCGCTGAACTAAGTGCCACGGATCTCTGTTTCCTGTTGTACCAAGAAACAGCTGTAGATCTGATACTAAAGATCCCCCCTGATGTGCTCTTTCTGTCCATTGGTCTGCCCACCCAATCTGCATCCATGAAGCCATGCAACTTCACCTCATTCATATATATGTACCATAATCCATACTCAGATGTGCCCTTCAGATATCTCAAGACATGCTTACCTGCCTTCCAAAAGAGTTTGGTAGGCTTAACCATCGCTTGACTTAGCTGGTTAACTATGTAGAAAATGTTTGGTCTCGTGTTCACTAAATACATTAGTGAACCCACTAACTATAGATAGATAGTAGCATCCACTACCTCTCTAGAAGTAGCATCCTCTTTCCTCCAGTTTCCTGGTTTGCACCCCTCCATGTGAAACTTACCCAGTATCTCTCTTGCATACTTTCCTTGAGACACAAAAAGTTCACCATCTTGCTGCCATATTTCCAATCCAAGGAAATAATGAAGAAGGCCCAAATCCTTCATCTCAAACTCCTTTGCAAGGTACTCCTTGCATGAGTGTATCAATTGCTCATCACCAGTCAATATCAAATCATCAACATAAAGCACAATGATTAAAAGCTTACCCTCCACCACAATTTGGTATAGGTTTGCATCCGCTTCACTTTTGGTGAAGCCCAATCCAATGAAATATTTGTCTATCCAAGTGTACCAAGAACAGGGTGCTTGCTTCAGCCCATACAGTGCTCTCTTGAGTCTGCACACGTGTGACTCTCTGTCAAATGTCTCAAAACCTTCTGGTTGTTCAATGTACACTTCTTCCTCAATGATTCCGTTGAGGAACGCAGTTTTTACATCCATCTAATAAATGTGCCAGCCCATCTGCGCTGAGAGTGCAAGGATGGATCTTATGGAAGAGTACCTTGTGACAGTTTCAAAGGTCTCATCATAATCTATCCCCTCGATATGTGAGAAGCCCCGGGCCACAAACCTAGCCTTGTATTTCTCCACACTCCCATCAGCAACTTGCTTTACCTTGTAGATCCATCTCGAACCTACCACCGATTTATCAATCGGTCTTGGGACAATATCCCATGCACTATTTTTGACAATGGAGTCATACTCCTCTACCATAGCATCAACCCAAGTGGGGTCATGTACTGCTTCCTGAAAGGAAGATGGTTCAGTCACAATACATTTGCTCATGAGAGCCATGTATCCAGCAAATTGATCAGGAGATTGTCTCTGTCTACGTTGTGAAATAGGGGCTCCTATATTCTGTGTAACATCTAGTCTCAATCTGTCAGCTTCCATGGTGCACTTTCTGCCATTTCTGATGGATGCTTTGCTTGAGTGGTTTCCTCCACTCCATGAATCTCTTCATGTGGCTGATCCACATCTTGAGACTCATCTTTGGGAACTAGTAGTTCATCTTCTGCATGCAAGTCTAGCTCCCTCTCAAGCGACAACCGCATGGCTTTCCCCTCATCAAATTTTATATCCCATCGCATAACATTCATCTTACTGTTCGACAAATACACATGATAATTATGGGGTGTTTCTATGTACCCCATAAATATCCCAACTTCAGCAGTTGGTTCCAGCTTCTTCCTGACATCCTTGTTCACATGCACAAAAACAAATGAGCCAAAAAAAATTAAATGTGAAACATCAGGTTTCTTACCAGTAAAATCTTCTTTAGGTGTACTCATTCCAAGTACTCTATGAGGAAAACGGTTCTACACATAAACCGCATTATTGCATGCTTCTGCCCACAAATGAATTGGTAGGCCCTGATCATGCAACATTGCTCATGTTTCACCCACGATCGTTTTGTTCTTTCTCTCCACGGCCCCATTTTGTTGTGGGTTATGAGGTGCTATGAGTTCTCTTCGAATTCCTTCTCTGTTGCAGAAGTATTTGAATTCGTTAGAGATGTATTCTCCACCATTATCGCTCCTTAGAGCCTTCACTTACTTCCCCGACTCTTTCTCCACCAATGCTTTAAACTCACGAAACTTTGAGAATGTTTGATCTTTCTTTTGCATGAATAATATCCAGCATTTACAAGAAAAGTCATCAACAAAAATAACATAATACCTGTGTTTTTTTGTTTAAGCAACCGAGAATGGTCCACACACATCCATGTGAATTCTCTCCAGGATCACCGAAGCACAATTCTCCTTTTCATGAAAGGTGGACTTTACATACTTCCCCAGGGTGCACCCCTTGCACTGATCTGACTGAGCAAGTGTTCCCCTTGGAATTCCAGAAGATATTTGTTGCATGATCTTCAAGGCTCCATGATGAAGATGGCCCAATCGCCCATGCCATAATTTGCCCTCATCCTGGCTCACCACTTTTTCTTCCTTGCCTATCATGGAATTGCAGCCATCTACCTCCAATATGTAGAGATACTTAACTCGAATCCCTATATTCTTGACTTGACCTATTGCTTTATGTCGCAGGTAGGCTTTACCACTTCTAAAAACAACATCATAGCCTCTTTCCTCCAACATTGCGACTGAGACCAAGTTTTTCTTCAGACCTGGAACATGCATAACATTTTTCAATTGAAATGGTTTACCTGACTCCCTCTGAAAGGTAATGGTACCAATACCAGTTGCATTGTATCGTCCATTATCGCCCATCTCTATATGCATTCTGATATATTTCTCCTCCAAGTCAATGAAAGACTCTTTATCTCCCCTCATGTGGAAGGAAGCGCCACTATCCAAATACCATACCAATCCCGATGCACTTGAAGCTATGCATGCGATCAAAGCGAATTCAAGCTCAAGCTGTGAGACAAGAGCCTCACTAGTTGCATCTCCAACAACCGTCTTGTTCTTCTTCTTCTGTGGATAGTTAGTAGCGAGATGTCCATGTTCGTGACAGTGAAAACACTTCACTTTGGACAAATCTAGTTTCTTGACTTTAGACTCGGATTTTGATTGGAATTTCTTCCCTTTCCATTTCCTTGCCTTAGCAGTCAAAGCACAATCCTCTTCATCATCATGCTTTGATGAAGATCCATCTCTGGTGTTTCACCTAAACTCCTCTTGTACTAGATCCAACCATAGTCATTCCCAATCCGACAATTTTTCCCTTCCATTGATAGAGTCTTGATAACTGTGCCAACTCTTAGGAAGCCCTAGGAGCACCAAGATCACCAAATCAAAGTAGTGATTGTTATTCCCACGCCTCCAATCTCATCCCGACATTGGAAAAACTTCGTGAGATATTTTGGAATGGCGTCTCCTTTCTCCATCTTGATCTTCCTGAGTTTATCTTTGAGCGCCAATTTCCTATGGTCGCTACTATTTTGGAACGGATCTGTCAAAACCTTCCACATTGCATATGGTGTGGTTTTCCCATGGAGATTTGAGACAATGTGGTCTCGTACTCCCTCCAACAGAATCCTCCTCACCTTTGCCACTTTCTTTTTCCATGCATCAAGATTTGCAGTATTTTTCGCATCCGGCTTAGGAACATCATTGTCAATGTAACCCTTCAAGGCATTGTCTTTGAGCATTGCCTCCATCTTGTCCTTCCAAGAAATGTAGTTAAAGCTGCCCTCGAGTGCATACTCCAACCTCAAGCCATTGAAAGACATTTTCGATTTTGAATCAAGTGTCGCACCAAGAAAATCTTGCAAATTCAAATGTTATCCAACCACCAAAACTCAACTACTTCAATCCCTCTTCCCTGGGAGGTTCGCACCCCACCTGAGAGTAGCCTGAGGGAAGTTCGCACCCTGCCTGTGTGTATCCTGCGAACTTTCCTAGGAAGTTCGGACCCTTCTCCAATGTAGGGTGAGGGAAGTTCACACCTTGCTTCACTATAGCCTGCGAGAATGCCATTGAAGTTTGCACCCTACTTCACTGTAGGGTGAGGGAAGTTTGTACCCTGCTTCACTATAGCTTGCGAGAATGCCAATGAAGTTCACACCCAGACTCTGTCTAGGGTGCGAGAATTATTGTTTCTGAAAATGATGGTAGTTTTCAATACTAGGGTTCGCACCCTGCTAGAGACGGGACCTACGAGAATGAAATAATGTTCGCACCTCACTTTCGTAGCTCCGTGGCCTCCGTGGCTCTGATACCATGTAGAAATTTTGATACACTTAATGTATTTCCTGCGATTCTCCTGATCTAACAATTGCGCCACTGTTAAATACAGAATCGCTTCTACTATTATTCTTGTGGAAAATTAAACCATGATCACAACCACAATCACAAAGTGAAATATCAAGAACACATAACACAAAAGTTTTACCGGGAAAGCATAAAGCTAAAAACCCCACTATCATATATTATGTATATCATGAATCATGAAACAATCTCATACAAAACTCTAATCCA
>ML814125.1:200246-215914 GCA_009831015.1 Picea engelmannii | reverse complement strand
CATATATTATGTATATCATGAATCATGAAACAATCTCATACAAAACTCTAATCCAAGAGCTCTCATTACAATACAATTGTCTCACACTGTCAAACACAAATCAGCAAATACATGTGTCAATTCTTGTGTCCAGACAGCTTGCCTCCTCTACACAAACTCTGCAATTCGAATTATCACAATGATCATTAACGAATTTCCTAGTTTTCACATGCTCATAAGCATATCCACTGCATGTGTGATCAAATCACAACTGATAGCCAAACTGTCCCTTTCACCTGTTATCTCAACTGTGTCTCCATGGGATCTGACATGCATGTAGTTAACCATGGCGAATCTTCAGTTGCATGTGAGTTCAATGATTAATTGAACTCTCACTAGTGCATGTTTAGTTACAACTAGTGCAACTGATCTTAAATCACTTAACTACACTTATAATTCTGTTACAAATCCAACTCACTCAGTTATGAACGAAATAATAGATTAATATTTATTGTCTAATTTAATTAAGGGAAAAGTAAATTAGACACATGTTTCTTGTTGACTTTTCAACATTTTACTTCCAAGTCTGCAAGTGTCTGAATCATCCATAATCCATAATACCTGAGTGGAACAGGTAACACCAGCAATATACTCTGCCTCTGTAGTTGATAAAGAAATGGAACCCTACTTTTTACTAAGCCATGCTACTAAAGAGTCACCCAGGAAAAATGCTCCTCCACTGGTGTTTTTTCTCTCATCCACACAGTTTGCCCAATCTGCATCTGAATAAGAAGTTAACTGAAAATTCTAATTTATGGGATACCACAAACCATAATTCATTGTTTCTTTCAAATACCTAAATATCCTTTTGACATATTGCAAATGACTCTGTTTAGGTGCATTCTGGTATCTTCCTACCATTCCTACAGCATGCATTATGTATGGGCGAGATGTTGTGATGTACAACAGGATGCCTATCATTGATCTGTATGAGCTTTGATCAACATCAGGTGAGTCATCATCCTTGCTTAATTTACATCCAGTAACCATAGGTGTACCCATAGGTTTAGAATCTTCCATTTGAAACCTTTTCAGCATTTCTCTTATATATTTTTCTTGATAAATGAACATCCCTTCATTCCACTGAGTAATTTGCAGACCAAGAAAAAATGACAGTTCTCCTATCATAGACATTTCAAACTCAGACTCCATGGAAAAAGAAAACCATTGTACCAATGAATCCTTATTACATCCGAAGATGACATCATCTACATAGACCAATACGATGAGCAGATCATTATCCTTTGTTTTAATGTACAAATTGTTGTCAATTGTTCCTCTTGAACCCTTTATCTTTGAGATATGTATCCAGTCTGTGATACCAGGCTCAAGGGGCTTATTTTAACCCATATAAATCTTTCTTTAGCTTGCATACTAAATCAAGGTTATCAGCCAGTTCAAATTCCTCTGGTTGTTCCATATAGAATTCTTCACTTAAATCTCCATTTAGAAAAGTTGACTTGGCATCCATTTGATAGACTTTAAACCTTTTATGACAAGCATAGGCAAGAAACATTTTGATAGCTTTTAATCTTGCTACAGGCGCAAATGTTTCATCAAAATCTAGTTCTTCTATCTAAGCATATCCTTTACAAACCAACCTTTCTTTGTTCCTGACAACTTGTCCCTGCTCATTCAACCTATTTTTAAAGCTCCCTTTGGATCCAACAACATTTTTACCTTCAGGTCTATGAACCATCTCCCACGTATTGTTTTTCTCAATCTGATCAAGTTCATCATTCATTGCTTTAACCCAGTGGTCATCTTTGTTGGCTTCATTAAAATTCTTGGGTTCCAGCATGGATATAAAAGCTATATGAGATTGTTCGGTGTTTTTGATTAGCTTTCTCCTGGCTTGTACACCTTTGTCTTTTTCTCCAATTATCTGACTTGCAGGATGATTCTTTTGAATGATTCTAGAGGAGGAATTTGTAGTTGACTGTTGATTTGAGTCTATCTGAGTGTCTGAGTCTTCATCTGATTCAGAGTCTTCATTTTCTGATTCTTGGACCTGTTCATCTTCAGTTTTAGTTGTGTCTTCTGTAGAAGACTCATTATTGTACACCTCTCTTACTGAGATTCCTTCATCAACTTTTACATCAATACAGTCAACCATTTTATGCAACCTCTTATTATAGCATCTATATCCTTTACTATTTGTAGCATACCCTAAGAAGATACCTTCATCATCCTTGTCATCATATTTGTCGAGGTTCTCATCATTATTCTTTATGTAGCATTTACTCCCAAAGACTTTGAAGTGTTTAATTGAGGCAGGTCTTCCGAACCACAGTTCATAAGGTGTCTTGTCACTTTGTGGTATGAAGTGCGCTTTTGTTAAGAGCATGGATTGTTGTGTGTATTGCTTCTACCTAGTAGGTCTGACCGATGTTTTTCTCATTCATCATTGACCTGGCCATTTCCTGCACTGTTCTGTTTTGCCTTTCAACAACTCCATTTTGTTGTGGAGTTCTTGGGATTTTGTATTCTCTTTTGATCCCATGCTCATCACAGAATTCCTTGAAGTCTCTTGACATAAAATCTCCTCCTCAGTTTGATCTTACTACCTTTAACCTCTTGCATGTTTAAGGCTCAGTTAAAGCTTTAAATATTTTAAACTTCTCAAATGCTTCATCTTTTTCCTTGAGAAAGGAAACCCAAGTAAGTCTATAGTAATCATCGATAATTAGCATGAAGTAGTTTTATCTCCTTATGCCTTCCAGTCTTGATGGTCCACATAAATCCATATGAACTAATTGGAGTGGTTTCTCTGTTGAAGTAAAGCTCTGGGACTTAAACTGTGTCATGTTTTGCTTCCCTACTTGGCAAGGTTTACACATTGAATCTTGGGGCTTTGATATTCTTGGAAGATCTTTTACTGCCTCAAGATTTTTGAGTTGGATTAAGTGGTCAAAGTTTAGATGTCCAAGTCTCCTATGCCATAACCAGTTTTCATCATGTTTTCTTATATGACATTCTTCTCTATTCTCTTTCAGTACATATACATTATTTTATGTCCTTATGCCTTTGGCCACCACTTGTCCTGATGTTACAGACTTTATCTTGCAGTCCTTGGACGTGAACACCACTTCACATCCTCTATCACACATTTGACTTACACTGGGAAGATTATGTTTCAGCCCATATACAAGTAGAACATCTTGGGATTTTTCTTTTCCATTACTTAAGCTCACCTTCCCTTTACCCTTTATTTTCATGGGAGCATCATTTCCAAAGGTTACGTTTCCTGATTTTCTTTCACTTAGAGATAGAAACTTTCTTTTGTCTCTCGTCATATGTTTGGAGCATCCATTGTCTATATACCAAGGGTTCATTTTTCTTTGAGTGGACAAAACTAATCCACAGTTGTCACTTTCTTTATTCTTCCAAAACTTGACATTTTCAGCAGGCGATTTTGAATTTGGTTCATAGTTCCTTAAATGATAGTCAATAGATTTATGTCCAAAGTTATGACAGATGTATCATTCAATCTCATTATTCAATAGGTCAAACTTATTGTTGCATTGTTGTCTACTCATTGACTGTTGATTATTTCTTGACCTCCTTAGTTGTGTGTCCCTAGAATTAATTTGGCAATTTGCAGTCTGTGAAGGTTTGTTACTTGGTTGTATCAATCTTTGTTGTGGGAAGTATTTATTCCGTTGAAATCTTAATTGCTCATGTCTAATTCTTAAGGAACAATTTACAGCTTTATGACCAAAATTAGAATAGTAGAAGCAATAACCATAGAAAAAAAATTTATACCTGGAAAGTGGTTGTCTTCTTTGAGCAAATCGATTTCTTCCATGTTGATGACGTCTTTCAGCAGAGAGTGCATTGTTTCTTTGTCCTGCATATTCAGTCCTGGAACCCTTTTCTTTATTCATCTTGGGCAGTTGATTGTCTTCCTTTGTTTCTGCAGGTTTGTTGGTGGCATTGGTTGTACTTTTGAAAAACTTGATGGGTTCTTCATTTCCTCGCTTACCACTGCTTGATCCCTCCTCATAACCCAAACCAGTTTTCAGCTTTGGATTCCTTTGTTGATTTAGAATTGTGGCTAATCCTTTTGAGGCTTTGATACTTGACAGATTCTGATTGTACAGAGCTTGAAATTTCTCCATCTCTTTCCTAGTTTTCACAACTTCTTGTTCTAATGCTTCACATCTTGCATTCTTTTCTGATAACTGTCGTTTCAAAATATCTTCAATTTTCTTTGCCTCTTCTAATTCTACTTTTAGTAGGACAAGGTCTTCATCAAGTTCTTTACTCTCTTTCTCGAACTATATCAACAATTGTCTTTGCTTTATGTTCTTAATTCTTAGTTTGTCAATCTCTTCCAGTGCACTGATCAGTTCTCCTTCCATGTCAACCATAACTTCTTCTTCATTAACTTCACTTCCTGTGTTGTTATTATCATAATCCTCTTTGGCCATTATTGAAGGAAAATATCCCTACGGACAGGTAGATCTCCTCTTGAGAGATAAACCTTTAACTCTTAAGACGGAAGATGCTTATCATGGACACTGACTTCCTTTTAGATCTAGATAAACAAATGTGTGAGGAGGAAGGAGAAAAGAAGTACCTTTTACCGGTGTTTGTCCCTACATGGTCCAAGTTGAGCTCCAATCTTACGCTCCTCGATAATCCATGTACACAAACAAAAGTACGAACAACTTCCTACTCTACTGAGATTAGTTCGAAATAGAACTATCTAATAGAGACAAATTCATGTGAGATCAAACACAGATTTGAAAGAAACAGACCAAGCATATTATATTAAAGATAACAATAACAAAGAATGCTTAATGCCATAGATGTGAGTGTAGCAGCTTCATCAAGCCTTCCTCATCTGAACCCTTTCTCAAACAGTTCACACACTAAATGTCGATGTTCCTAAAGATGC
Organism: Picea engelmannii; assembly: GCA_009831015.1. Classification (NCBI taxonomy): domain Eukaryota; kingdom Viridiplantae; phylum Streptophyta; class Pinopsida; order Pinales; family Pinaceae; genus Picea; species Picea engelmannii. The sequence goes on along the minus strand of ML814125.1, from coordinate 210,972 downwards.
CTTCTTCATGAGATCATAGGTTAGATGCTTCACAATTCTTTCCATCATTTTTCACCATGAGAAGGCATGTTTAAATAGGCTTGGAGAGGCCCAACTAATTGAGATATCTTTGGGGTAAGTTGAGGATTTTCCTCATTCAGTTATGGATCTGCCCAAAGATCATGGCTTGACCAAGGATTCAAAACCAACTACCTTCATATATTGAGGGGATCTTTCCCTCAATCTTCTCAACAAACAAAGTTTCTCCCAGAATAGGTAGCGCTCCTCCAAAAAGTGCGTCAGAGCGTTATAGCACTCCCCAAGAGAAGGAAAGCAAGCGTTGGTGTTATAACACTCCCCCAAAAGGGTGGACAGAGTGTTATAGCACTCCCTAACAGTGTATGGGGGAGCACTCCTCTCTAAAAACACCTTTTGAATGGGTTTTCTAGTGGTAAAACACTTGTACTTCTAGTAGACTGATTTCTCCTCTTCACAACTAATCTTTGAGGTGTCCTAAGTGTCCCTGTCATGTTGTTGGAGGCATGACATAGGCAAGAAGGCAGTATGATTTCAGCAACACTTATACACTTGCGTTCAATATGCGACACTTGAAATGACGACACTTGCGACACTTGCAAAGTGAGTAATTTTTAGTTGTAACAGATTGCCCCCCAAAGTATGAAGTTTAGAAGACAAGAACTGATAACTAAAATACTTTGCAGACTTTCAAGAAAGGGTATGTGCTTCAAACCGAAGGCAAGCATACCTATGCTTGAGTGATAGAGACTTTCAAGGTATGGCCGCCATAAATACATTGTGGATCCATAATTATATTGACAAAAGGTATAGCCATTGAAGATACACTGTGGATCTATACTCCCATGACCTGAACTAATCGTAGCCATGAAGAATACATAGTGGATCTACGAGATGACAAGACATAGCCACGACCAATACAAAGTGGATCTATGTGACAATATATGTGTCATTGTTCAAGAGAAACTCTGTCGCAACCTGGGCAAAGTACATATCAGAGTGATCACTCAACCCAGGGTCTTCTTACCGATCCCAATGTAGTATGAATCTAACCATGTGAATAGATGTCCTGATGTCAAACATGGCAGAAACCACTTGATTACCAGTCAATGATGTAAACCATTAACAAGCGCAGGGGAAATCATCATTGATGTCAATGATTCCCAAGGTACCCTAGTACATTCCAATGAACGTGAATGGATGAGCTGAAGTCAAACATCCATGGAATCATCCAATCAGAGGTCAATGATGTAAACCCACTGTTGGACGTGAGGAGGCCTGCCATTGAGGCATGCAGGTCCCAAAGTACTAACTGGTTTCTAAGTCTAGTTCCTGGATAATGTGTTGAAGTCGACAGGAATAGACTCGTCGAAGGAGGGCCTTGATGTATCCCCCATCAACGAAACAAAATGGACATAGAGATGTAATTGGTGGATCAAAAGAACATGGACTAACATGGGTATTGAAACAAGATATTTGTGATGGCTGACTCTCAGGGTAGATACTTCCCTTGAACACTAAGGCACAATAGCAAAAACATGACATGGACCAAAACATGATGATGCAGTGGATATTGTGACTTTCGGCGGGTGACCCAAAGGAGTAAGAAAAACTCAGAGGATTGGTTCAGTATAGAGGTTCAGCAGATTAATATGTGCGCAAAGACAAAGTGTTGCGTTCAAGGGAGACTCTAAGAGTTGTTGGTAATGTTCTCAAAAATTGCTTGGCTTGCTTCCTTCAATTTTTCCCCCATCAAGATAGACGAGTATCTCTTTTTAATTTAACGAGATCAAGGAGGGTAACATATGCTCGATATAACTTACCTTTGGTAAGTCCATCTTCCTTTGTTTAACGAAATGGAAAAAGTAAGGGGTCGGTCCCGTATGGGCCTATCAATGTTTGTTTAACGAGTCCAAAGATAGAAAACTTGAAGGTTTTTCATGATTATAGAGTTTGGAAAAACACTTAAAAGAGAACTCTCTCAGTTCCTTTTTTGTAAAGTAGTATGAGGAGATCGAAAAAGAGACAAACTATCACTCAACAGACATTTTCTTCAAATACTTTAACAAGTGTGAAGAGAACAAGGTCGCTCGGCAATCTTTTCATGTTTAGAGAGTCTGAAAAGAACTTAAAGAAGACTCCAATGTTGTCATTTTTCATAATGTTAGTCTTGCGAGGCCAAAAAAGAGATAAATTATCACTCAAAAGATGTCCTTTCAAACCTTTTAACGAGTGGGAAAGGAAGCAAGATCACTCGGTGATCTTTTCATGTTTAGAGAGTCTGAAAAGAGCTTAAAGGAGACTCCAGGGGGTTCCTTTTTTGTGTATCCATACAAGTCCGAAAAAGAGATAAAAATCTACCCGGATACATTCTCATGTATTTACAAGCACAAGAAAGAACAAAGACTAAGCTCGGTATGCCCCCAGCTTGAAAAGTTAGTGGCTTAACTCTAGAATGATCATCAAAGGCTGGAGACATGCCCTCCAAAATTCAATTCATTCACCGACGTTGAGGTTGTCACTAGTTTCTCTACGAGATGAGAAAAAGGAGAAGGGTGGATGAAAAGAAGGTTCAAGAGAGGTGACTATTTCATTTTTTAACGAGCTTGACATAGGAAAAGAACTATGCTCAGGACCTCTGTTTCATTTTTTAAACGAGCTTGCTACAGAGAAGAGAAACTATGCTCGTTACGGCTTCTTGATCATGGTTTCCAAGAGAATAACGCTCTGGAAGGATATGATGTCAAGGGACAAAACTCAGTCATGGCTTCCAGGAGATCTTCGTTGGATGGGAGATAATCACTCGGGAAGGAACACATGTCGAGGGTTGTGAGAGGAGTAAGGAGATTAGGCTCTAATAACCCTACCGAAGAAATCACCATGTCAACTACTGTATCCACATCATCGGAAGTCGAAGGCATGGGAGATGATGGAAAATCAACACCAGGAGGGGAGATAGGCTCTATATCTACCCAAATTTCTTCACGAGGGGGAAGAAAAGAGGACCAATGACAGTTATTATCCCAAGGTAACTTGTCAATGTGAAGCATTTCCGGAATAGATTCATCCAAGGGAAAAATGGGGAAAATGCAATCGATCGCAGATGGCAAGGGACTCAATCATGATTGAATCGAGGAGTTGTCAGGTGCCAATAGATGTTGGCCATATGATAAGGGAGAAGCAGATTGGATAGAAACGTATGATGGTTCGGCTGGACCAGGTGGCACGGTGTCACCTAGTGCATCGAATTCCAATGGACGAGGTACAATCCAAGGGTTAGATGATTCCAAAGATTGATAAGTCGCGGTCGAAATCATATCGACGGTGGCAATATGATGTATATTCGGTGGAAGTGGTGTAGGGAAGGTACCCATGAGGCTATAATCTTTCAGTAAGCCAACACCAACGCTTTCATACATGATCTTGTGGTCTCCCAAGAAAGGAATATTGTTGGTAGCGGGAGTGCGAGCATAAGTTGTGTAGAAATCCAACTAATCAACAGTGACAATTTTTCCCTAATGAGGAAATTGGACACATCGAAAAACCAACGAGGCAACAGCAGTCATAGCATAAAATAAACTTCTTCCAAGTAACAAGTTGTAATCGAGGGGAGCATCGACCACCTCGACATCAAAAGTAACATTTTTTCCACCCAATTGGATGGGCGGGGATGGTAAAATCCCATGGGGATGAAAAACTCACCCATCGAAGGCACATAACATCGTTGGGGATTTGTTAAGTGTGGGTGATTTTAAACATTTCCAACACGCTAAAGACATGACACAAGTTGAGGCTCCCTCATCCAAAATAGTTCGATGGACTTGTTGATTGTGAACAACAACATCAACTTGGAAAGCAAGTTGGTGGGAGATTCGAGACGCATAATTGTCCAGGTTAAACATGATATGGTTGGATGACTCGGGATCAAAAGCGCCAAGGGCGGCTAAGAGCATTCTACATTGACTGGGGTAGTGCTGTAGAACTTCTAACGTAGACATAGCACACGGTGCTTGAGCCAAATCTTCAACAATGTTGTAATTCTGGGCGGCACGTGAACTAGGATTAAAGGTATCTTTGTAGATAGTGCTTTTAGGAGGGCGTAAGATAGAGTCAAATGCAGGTTTCTCAATCTGGAGTGGTCCAGACAAAGGATTAACCGATGGAAGACTAACGGAGGACGATGATGGATCCGGTAAAGTACTGGTACCGTTAATGTCTTTTCCTTTGTCAGGGTTACTTGGTGTGTCGTATGTCTTAGATTGAGCGGTCAAATTAATCCCATTGAACATATAAATATGTGCACTCGACGAGGCCTCATCATTAGGATGGCTAGAACTGCCCCCAGGGGAGGGGGTTTCAGCAACCATGGATTGCTGCTATGGAAAAGGTTGAGTAATCACAGTGGGTTGTGACTTTCCTTGGAAAATTTTGGCCACTTCATTGCGAAGTGGACAGTCTCAAGTGTAGTGATTGTCACCACAAATGATACACGGGAATTTCAGTTTCCGTTGTGTTTTCTTTTCCGTAGCAGGTGTTTGAGTTTTTTGTTGTTCATTGTTATTTTTCGATTTATTCTTTGTCTTCTTCTTACCTCTGAATTGTAGTGAAGGGGAAGATTGAACTGCATTCACCTCAGAGATCTGAGTTTGGGGGGAGGTAGAGGAGAGTGTGGTCGATTGGGAAAAAGATTGAGTTTTGACGGAACCGATAACACCATCCGCATGAGATGAGGATGACGGCTTAGATGGATCAGTATTAGCTCGAGCAGCATTCGAAAGCAAATCATACAAAGTACTAGATTGGGAATAAACCAAATCTAAATAATGAGCCCGAGCAATGGCTTGGTCCTCTGTGACCGTGCCACCCATAGAGACATCGTGAGCGATCGGGGGTAAAAGTGATTTAGTAAACCATTCCGCCAATAATATGTCAGGAATGGTTTCCTTGATCATCCTTCATCATTGCCTCCACTCCTGAATATGATCAGAGATATGCACGGACTTAGTTTGACAAAGGGAGGTCAAGAGTTCAGTACCCGTCTCGTAGCGAATAGGTAGTTGAAAGTGCATGAGGAAAGACATGGCGAGGGAATTGAAATCATGAAAAGAAGCATGTGGTAGTTCAATATACCATTTTGTCGCCGAGCCTGTAAGTGTTCGCTGGAAAAGACGCAAACGTACAGAATCATCCATGAGGGAGTTTGATGAACACCACAAATGGAAATTCATCACATGGTTGTTTGGATCTTCGCCATATTTTCCGTCAAATTTCAGAATATCAAAAGGAAGTTTAGCTGAATGATTGGCCAAACCGGTGAATGAAAAATAGGATCATTAGTTAACCGAGACAAGTCTGGGAGATCCAGAGTCGCAAGGGAAGGTAGTTGTCGGTTAATTTATAGATGATACTAGTGTGGCATAGGAACACCAATAGGACCATAAACTGGGTTAGGTGGATAGTTGTAACCAGTAGGTCCTCCTACATATGGTTGTCCTTGGCCAGGATAAACAGGATTCGATGATGGATGAGAAACATTTGCATAACCCGATGGGGTCTGAGCATTATAGGACGGGTGATTTATTTGCCCATGAGGAGGATAAAAAAATTTCCCTTGAGAATGGTAAGAAGTAGATCCCGAAGGCATATACACATTAGATCCATGAGGAGGATAAGACTGTGGCCCCAAAGAACTCCAGGTGGTGTTTGGGATGCCGCCTGGATAAGGTTGTCCGTAAGATGTTCCGGAAGGAATAGGATTTGATACTCCTCCTAGTGGATTATGAGATGAGTGCCCCCCAATGTGGGGTTGAATGAAAGTGCCTCCTGAAGATACTCCCCAGGATTGTGAAGGGCTTCCAGTAAACGAAGGTTTCCCCCCTTCCAGCGGTGGATTTACGACCGGGGTATGACTGGAAAACAGAGGTTTCCCTTTAGGAGGAACATGAAAAGGGGGTTTTCCCCTGGGAGGGGTAGGCCCACCATGGAAAGGTAGTCCTCTAGGAGGGAAAGGTTTGTTAGATGGTGGTTTCCCTCCATCCAGTTGTGTTGGGCTAGCAGGGATCTACATTCTCAGGTGAGCAGATGTCCCAGTAGGATCGTGTGGAACATGTGGAGCAGTAGAGTAAAATCTTGTAGAAACAGGGGTAGAGATTGAAGTGCCTTGGAGATGAGTAGAGGTGATGAGTCTAGCATTAGGATGGACTTGTGCTAGTGTAACAGTAGGGTTAATAACCTGATCGACTAGGTGATTCATGGTTTGACCGGATGGTCCTGTTTCACTAGGAGGGTCATGAGGATGAAAGGGTTGTCGAAAGGATTCAAAATGTTCATAGAGATCGCGTCCCCATGAAGACCTCCATACAGAACGAGTAGGTGTGGGATTGCTATCTACTGCGGTGTTAGGACGAACAGGAGTCTTATACTCATCACCAAAGATTGGTTTTGTGGATCCCATATATGTTTCAATAAAATTCCTCTCTGGTAATTGTGGGACCTCTCCGTCTATGATGTTCCCAAGGGAGTCTAAACGAACTAAAAGTGGTTCGAGAGGGGTTACCGACACAGATGTAGTGGGATTTTCAACAGTAACCAAAGCGCCTTCTGAGTTATCTAACGGAGGAGCAATAACACTTCCAGCGTCGGATTGATTTTCTACCTCTCTACAGTAGTTGTTTTCTGGAGGGTTAGGAGGTAAGGGTTGATAGCCTTTCGGAGGCAGCCCTTGCATCCTACGTGATCGACGAAGACCTTTATCGTCTACAGGCTCAATTGTGGAGAATAGCAGAACACACTGAAAAACTAGGGCCGACTAACAAAAAGAAACATCATACGCTAATAAAATCTAGGAAACAACCAAGCAAACCAAAAATTCTCTCGATGATCGTACTAGTTGGTGATGAAATCCAATGTCGCATGATCAGGTCGAGAAGGGGATAGGATATGGTGGAATAGTTACAATGGTGATCTGCTTAACGGAATTTCACCTTGGTGCAAGATTCCACACAATAATTGTGGATTTACCCTCCAAGGAGCCCGAGTGAGTTTGACCAATGTCTATTCCAGGTACAGTGAGACTTCCCTTTACCGTCACCTTGTGCAAGTATCTAAAGATTATGGCAACTAAAGACACCAATTCACAGTAAGTCCCTGAGCGAGTACAGTCGAAAGTCCGATCCGAAACGTATAGGCAGGCTAACAAGTCTGAAATCAACCCGAGAGGCTCCCACACATAATCGTGGGTATACCTTCAAGTGACCCCCAATATATGATCCGACCACTACAAACAGTTGAACCAAGGAGGGATAATCTCTGTAATTCACCCAAATGTGACCTCGCGCGTAACCCCTGTGTGAGAGGGGGATCCCAGAAAACCAATACAAAAATTGGATTTGACTCTCCCTAGCTCAGGATGCTAATGTTTGTTTTGAAAAATTTGGAGAGTTGTACTCACAGCCTAATCCAAAGTGCTAACCCTAGTCTATTGTTGGTGGAAGATCCTAAAAACAAAAAATGTTCTAGATAATTTTTAATTAGCGTTCGTTTTACAACTATTATTTACTCAAAGGGTGTATGAAAGTGAAACTGATGGAATGATGTCTCAATTCCCAAAAAGATGCATAAAAGATGATAAGCAACCGTTTCTTTTCAATGAACGCCTATTTAAGGGAAAGAGAAAGAGTCGTTTTCACTATCAAACACTAATATGGAATGTCCTCAATCAATTTGTTCTCAATCGAATGTAATGCAATGCTAAAATATTTCAGAAATGCCTTCTAATATGCAAACCAATCACTAATATATATCTTTGTCGTTTGTATGTGAATGATGATTAATTCAATGCCAAAAAAACTTCTCCTGGTAACTACCCTTTCAGATCAAGGAGATTCGGACAAGCATAAGCAAATTTCGCACAAACAACACACTCTCTTGTTATGATTGAAACAAGAAGCAAAATAAAACAAAAGATAACAAAGAAAATCAAATAATTCACACAAAAGAGAGATGTTTAAGAACAATGACCTAAAAAAACCAAATGAGATGATTCACAGATTTCTGATGCCCTTCACCAGAATTCTCGCTCAGTCAGATAAGAGAGAAGAAAGCAGTGGATTGATTCCAAGTTATCAACAGCATAAAAACTCAAGATAAGGAAGAAGGCCACAAAATATGAACGTCAAAGTGCTTATTTCTCATAAGGAAGCGTGTCAAAGGTCAATAGGAAGAAGCATTGAAGCACAAAGAAGCTGAGCAAAGGAAAAAACAGAGATTGATTTTTTGAAAATACACTTCTGGAAAGGATTTTTTGCAAAGGGAGGCTAGCGCTCTGGTGTAAGGGGCACCAAAGCATTATAACTCTCTCTCTAAGACCTTCAGGGAGTGTTGGCACTCTGCTAACAAGGTAGGGGAGCATTGGTGTCCTAAAACCTAGAAAAATGTCCAAAAAACCCTAAAACTCAATTGAACTTTGGCATTCAGAGTATGTGTGATGGAATAAGGATTCAATCAGCATATGAAATCAAACATACGGGGTGAACAAGGTCTAATAAGAACAAAGTGCAAGACAAGGTCTATGAGGAAAACAAAAAATGAAAGTTTCGATTCGATCCCCAGTGGAGTCGCCAATTTCTTGTGAAGGAAAATCTCCCTGCAGACAGGTAGATCTCCTCTTGAGAGCTAAACTTTTAACTCTTAAGATAGAATATGCTTATCATGGACACTGAATTCCTTTTATATTTAGATAAACTAATGTGTGAGGAGGAAGGAGAAAAGAAGTACCTTTGTCCCTACACGGTCTGAGTCGAGCTCCAATCTTACGCTCCTCAATAAGCCCTGTAGACAAACAAAAGTACGAACAACTTCCTACTCTACTAAGATTAGTTCGAAATAGACCTATCTATTAGAGACAAATTCATGTGAGATCAAACACAGATTTGAAAGAAACAGGCCAAGCATATTATATTAAAGAGAACAACAACGAAGAATGCTTACAACCATAGATGTGAGTGTAGCAGCTTCATCAAGCCTTCCTCATTTGAACCCTTACTCAAACAGTTCACACACCAAATGTCGATATTCCGAAAGACACCTTCTTCATGAGATCATACGTTAGATGCTTCACAATTCTTTCCATCCTTTTTCACCATGAGAAGGCATGTTTAAATAGGCTTGGAGAGGCCCAACCACTTGAGATATCTTTGGGGTAAGTTGAGGATTTTCCTCGTTCAGTTATGGATCTGCCCTAAGATCATGGCTTGACCAAGGATTTGAAACCAACTACCTTCAGATATTGAGGGGATCTTTCCCTCAATCTTCTCAAAAAACTAAGTTTCACCTAAAATAGGTAGCGCTCCTACAAAAAGTGCATCAGAGCATTATAGCGCTCCCCAAGAGAAGGAAAGCAAGTGTTGGTGTTATAACGCTCCCCCAAAAGGGTGGACAGAGTATTATAGCGCTCCCTAACAGTATATGGGGGAGAACTCCTCTCCAAAAACACCTTTTGAATGGGTTTTCTAGTGGCAAAACACTTGTACTTCTAGTAGACTGATTTCTCCTCTTCAAAACTAATCTTTGAGGTGTCCTAAGTGTCCATTTCATGTTGTTGGAGGCATGGCATAGGCAAGAAGGTAGTATGATGTCAGCAACACTTATACACTTGTAGTCAAGATGCGACACTTGCGACACTTGAAATGACGACACTTGCGAAGTGAGTAATTTTGAGGTGTAACAGCCATAAGTAAGAATTCATTTAGTTTATCTTTAATAGGGGAGTCATTGTCTTCATCATATAAAGGATTATCTTCATTGTTTACACAAAGACTTTTCTTCTTAAAGTTATTCTCTTTAAACAATTTTTTGTGTTTATGCTTCTCCTCATCATCATATGTCTGATCCTTTCTTTTGTGGGGACATTTATTTTCAAAATGACCTGTTCTACCACAGTTGAAACATTTGAAAGGCAGTTTAACTTTGTATTTTCCTGATCCCTTCTTCAGTCTCTTCACAAATTTTTCTTCAATTTCATCAGACTCAAAATCCTCATTCTTTTCTGCTTTGAATGATGCTTCTCTGGAGGTGGGTTTATCTTTAACTATTCTCATTTCATAAGCAGTCAATGTTCCTAGAAGTTGATCAAACTCCAAGGTTATTAGATCATTAAGTTCTTCTATAGCACAGACCTTCGGGTTGAACCTATCTGGGAGAGATCTCAAGATTTTCTGAACTAAAGAAGGTTCCTCAATTTTTTCACCAAGTGCTTTCATTGCATTTACCATTTCTTCTACTCTGAGAAAGTATTTTCCAACTGTTTCATCTTCCTTCATCTTCAGTTGTTCAAACTATATTTTTTAGGTTTGAAGCTTGGTGTCCTTTACCTTCTCATTACCTTCATAACTGCTAATGATTTTGTCCCACATTTCTTTGGCAGTTCCTAGGTGCATAACTTTTACAAATTCTGCTTCTGCAAGCCCACTCAAGATAGCATTTATTGCTTTAGCGTTGAAGCTAAATTCTAGATTGCCATCCTTATTAGATAGCAAAACTGGATTTACATAACTAGTATCTACCACATCCTAGACATTTGCATCTAAATCCATTATGTAGGTTCTCATTCTAACTTTCCAGAAGCCAAATGTTGTTCCATTGAACAGAGGGACCTTATTGGTTGAATTTCCTTCATGGCTTGACATGTTTAAGCTCTAGGATCTACCCTTAG